>CM071716.1:56715756-56733583 GCA_036630335.1 Physaria fendleri | reverse complement strand
AAAGATGATTCCTAGTACTGTTTTTGAATATTATTAACACAATGTTTCTCCGGATTTTTATTTTTCAGGGTACCGAAACTGTGCTCGTGATAGTTTTTGACATGTCAACAGTGAAGTCTGTTATTTCAGTAGATGAAAAATTGTTCAAAGGAATGTCTAATCTCAATTTCTACAAACTAACAATACATTGCGTCTACCTAGTAACAGTCTCGTTCACTTGCCTCGAAAACTCAAGTATCTAGAGTGGAGTAATTGTCCATTGAAGTGTTTGCCTTCTAATTTCAAGGCTGAGTTTCTCGTTGAACTCAAAATGATACATAGTAAGCTTGAAAAGCTGTGGAAAGGAACTCAGGTAACTAATTCTTCATTATTTTCTTATTAAAAATTTAATTTTCATATTTCCTCTTTCCCTATTTTGTTTGCAGCAACTTGGAAGCCTCAAGATGATGATTATGTGTAGTTCCATATATTTAAAAGAAGTTCCAGATCTTTCTAAAGCCATATTCATATTGTGGAAAGCTTGAGAGTTTTCCAAGTCCTCTCAATTCGTAATCTCTTGTGTACGTCAGTTTCCAAAATTGTCCCCACTTGAAAATTTCCCTAAGATTTTATTGCGAAGTTCACCACATGGAATTGAGATCAAGGTAGAAGATTGTTTATGGAACAAGAATCTCCCTGGACTTGATTATCTCGATTGCCTTAAGAGATGTATTCCAAGTAAATTTGGTCCCGAACATCTCGTTGATCTCGAAGTGAAAAGAAACACGCTGGAAAAACTATGGGAAGGCGTCCAGGTACATTGTTAATATTATATTATTTGTTGATTATTTGTTCGAACTCTTTGTCAAAATGGCATATTGATCCACGATTTATACTCATGGCATATATAGTATTTGATAATGATTGAATCTTAACAATGTTTTGTTATTTTTTCAGTTGCTTGGGAGTCTAAAGGAGATAGACTTGTCATGTCTGAAAACATGAAAGAAATTCCAGATCTTTCGAAGGCCACCAATCTCAAGTATTTGTATCTCTTTAATTGCAAAGGTTTGGTGACGCTTCCTTCTACAATTGCAAATATCCAAAATTTGGAGATATTGGAAATGGGATATTGCACAAGGCCGGAGGTTCTTCCAGTCGATGTCAACTTGTCATCTCTCAAAATCCTCAATCTCAAAGGTTGCTCAAGCCTTGCTCAAGCCGAGGTTCTTCCAGTCGATGTCAACTTGTCATCTCTCAAAATCCTCAATCTCAAAGGTTGCTCAAGCCTGATAAGTTTTCCTCAGCTTTCACATAGTATTGAAAACCTCAATTTAGATGCCACCGCCATTGAAGAAGTTCCCTGTTTCATTAAGATATTCCCTAGGCTCGCTAGTTTTTTAATGCGTGGTTTCAAAAAGTTGAAAAAAATCTCCCCGAAAATGTTTACACTGGCAAATCTTAAGGAGGTCGACTTTACAGACTGTGGAGGTGTCATCACGGCTTCGAGTGATTCCACTATGGTGGCAACAATCGAAAATCCTTATGAAAACATTGAAAATGGAAATAAGTTTGACAATGACAAGGATGAAGATCATTGGTATTTTAACTTCCAGAATTGCTTTAAATTGGATAGAGATGCGCGATAACTCATCATACAATCATGCTTCAAGTCAACTATGATATTACCAGATGGAGATGTGCCTACATATTTTAACCATCTAGCTTTTAAAAATTTCCTAATTGTCACTATACCTCAGAGTTCTCTTTCTCATGATTTTTTGCGCTTTAATGTTTGTGTCGTGGTTAAACCTTTAACCAAACGTCTTATATCCATGAATCTACATTTCCGTTTCAATGGCTTATTTTACAAGCATGCCATAGATGTGGATATGGCNNATGTGAAATTTAAGTTTGAAGCCTTCACGGGGATAAAAGAATTTGGTATACGACTCTTGAATGTGCCCCCATCTCTGGATAGTAATGGAAAAAACTCTCAAATAGAATATTGTTCCAGAGAAAAATGTGATGTTGTAGAGTCTGAGAGAAGCAATACATTGTTCCAGAGAAAAATGTGATGTTGTAGAGTCTGAGAGAAGCAATACCCAGGTAAAGCTTTTTTCTATAATTTGAACTGGAAATTAAAAAGTTGTTTATCTCTTTCTTACAGAATATATATTGAATATCAATCTATATACATAATAGGGGAGTTCATTCTCCATTTTCAGGCCATCCACGTCAACATTAATTTTTAATTAGTTAAAAGTAATCACATAATTATTTTAAGAAAAAAAGGAAAACTCAAAAGTCATTAATGTTTGATCGGTTCTAATCAGATAATTAATTTAAGAAAAAAAAAACCTCAATCGTCCTCTTACGCTAATATTTATCGTTTCTATCCTCTAATATAGATTATATGTCTACAATGGAGATCGACGCTTCAAAATCAGAAATATCTGATCAAATCCTTATTAAATTCTTGAGTGTTGTTTGCTTCTATCCGCTAAGGTATATTGACAAAGGAAGACAGAGGTTTCAAATTCTCCAATCTGCGGCTTTTGGTTTTTTGGTTGGAGTAAATACATTTTTTTTTGGGCAGGTTATCAGATTAGTGTCAATGGTTCTTTCTAATGTTGACATGTGTCTCTACATGTGTCTTGACCAAGACAATTTGTTTTGTCTACAAGTCTCACTTTTACCCTATAAATATATGTGTTTTATCACAAGGAAAGGTGTGTGTGAGAGTTGTGAGACGTAAAAGAAAGTAAGAGAAGGTGATTTCTCTCCATCAAGAAATCATAAGAGATCAAAAAAATGAATCAGTTAGAATACCTATTATTGTGCTAATTTAGAATGTACTAATTTGAAACAGAATCCAGGAGATGTTAGGTACTTTTATTTGTATTGGCTTTGGGAGTTGTACAGACAGAAGACGAGACTGAAAACTCTAACTCTTTAAGGGGAGTGAAAAGGAGTTATAAGATATATAGAAGGAAGATAGATCCTTAATATGAATCAGTTAGAACACCTGCTATTGTGCTTATTTAGAATGTACTAATTTGAACAGAATCCAGAAGATATAATTCTACCAAATGCTTCTGTTATTAATATAGATGCAGAGTATTTCCCACTTAAAAAGATATAAAATAAAGGCTCATAGGGATCTTTACATCTTGGTCTCTGGAGCTGTGGTGAGTTGATAATTGATATCTATTTATTACAAACGTAATCAAAAGCATATGAATCTGGTACTATTGTGCATTGGGATGTATCTTCTGGTAAAATTGACAAATGCATATGGCCAGGCCAAGTGATGAAATTCTGAAGTCTCATGAAATGCAACTGAACTGAGAAGGAGCCTCAAAATAAAAATAAAAAACACAGTAGAGTATCTCTTGCTTTTAGCTGATAGTTCGGATGGTCGTTATGTGGCTATTGGAGGAGTTGATCGTCATGTTCATATGTCCAGAACCTTCCATGTAATGATAAATTTGGTGCTTTTCTATTTGTTATTCATCAAGTCTTGTGCTAACTGCTAAGCATTTTATATTTGTGTCTACAGTCCTTTCCAGGTCACGTGACCAGTTGTATGGTGTATCGTTCTCCTGCAACGTCTCTTGAGAGATCTGCTGTTTTGTAAGTGATAATGAGTACTTGTGTGGTTCGGATAATGAAATTGTTGCTCTTTTCGGCATGTTATAAAAGAAACCATTGTTCATTGTCAAGAATGCACATCGTCAGGTCAGGGAGGTTTCGCTCTTTTTAACAAGAGGAGGGTTGATAAGAGATTCATCATGATCAAGAGTTGATGAGTTCTAACCAAATCCTGATCCCGTACTATATATTGTCTGTAGAACTTCACCTTTCATGTCTTCTTCTGGGTTCTTGACTTTTAAGAAAATTTTTTTTTTTTTTGTCAGCCATGTCTTCTTCTGGGTTCTTGACTTTTAAGAAAATTTTTTTTTTTTTGGTCAGCTTTAAGAAAATTTAAACGTAGGTTTTTGTATAGTTGAGAGATATGGAGAGAAGGAGACAAAAGGGTTATATAAGAAAAAAATTAGAAATATTAAGAAATCTGCAAGTTAACTATGAATGAGAAGGGAAAAAAAAATAACACATATAGTTAAAAGATATATTGGGTTCTCCACTGATATAAGGCTTTTGTCTTAATCTAATACCACTTTATGTGAGCATGTTGATCTGTCAACCTGTTGTTTTTATAAGAGTATGTCGAAAATCAAAAGTTAAAAGTGATGGCATCATAGTACAGAGCCCCGTGAATAATTAAGATGGAAAAATGTATTACAAAATTATTATGCATCTTTATTTGCAATTCACTATCAACTATTTAAAAATATTAAACAATTTTTTGTTTATTTTATTATATTGTCTACACATCCATATTTTTTATGGGTCCTGATATTTGATTTTCACATTTTGATAGGTGCTTTTTGGGTCGTCGGTGATTTTACACCCACAAAGTTTTATATCAGAATTTTTACACACGAAAAATTGTGGTCTTCATAATTACACACAGATCTAAAAACAACATCCAATTAACAATTACACACAGATCTAAAAACAACATCCAATTAACACACAAATCTAAGTTAAAAATCTAATTTCCACACAATTTATTTTTTACGGTAGACCAATGTCGGTTAATGTAGACCATTATCGGTCTATAGTTTTTAGATCGTGTGTTAATTGGATGTTGTTTTATAGTTTTTAGATCGTGTGTTAATTGGATGTTGTTTTTAGATCTGTGTGTAATTATGAAGACTAAAATATTTCGTGTGTAAAAATTCTGATATGGTAAATTTATGGGTGTAAAATCGCCGACGACCCGTGCTTTTTTAAAAAATGTGAACAGCTCGCCTTGAATTTGAAAAACAATGAAAAATCGATACTACTAGAAATATGTAACTAGGTCTTGAGAAGAAAAAGTAATTAAATGTTTTGAGTTTTGCTGTGGTTGTGCGTTATGACAAATATAAAGTTAATATTTCTGGCTTTCTTTTTAAAATAATGGTTTTTTTTTTTTTTTTGACACAAATAGATTATATTAAACATAATACTGGTTTGTTTCTGGCTTTCTTTTTAAAATAATGGTTTTTTTTTTTTTTTTGACACAAATAGATTATATTAAACATAATACTGGTTTGATACACAAAGGTCCGATGGAAAGGGGAAACTGAAACCTTAGAGTAGGGAAATTTATGCCGGTGGATACAAGACCATCCCCAAAATATGTAACTAGGTCTTGAGAAGAAAATAATGGTCTCGCACTACGTTATCTAGATAAATAACAAATTTTAATATTTCTAGATAAATTTTATATAAATTTTTAAATTCATTTGAAAAATTAAAATTCGAAAATTATATACAAAATAGGAGATTTACTCTTTTTTTTTATGATGTCTACCTCATCAACATGAATTATAGGATATCCATATCATTTTTTTTGTTTCAACTCATATCCATATCATTTTAATAAATTTCAATTATTCTTAAAATAAAAATATTACAATTAATAATAATACTACTATCACTTTATTAACTAAACAAATTTTCACATAAATGGTTTTCCAAATTTTCGTGAAATTCAGATGATATTGGAAATGCAAATGATTACCCATGAATACAAGAATAAGGTCATTTGCAAATTAGACAATGTGATATCAAAGTACTCTTCCCATCTTTAATTTTTTTTTATTTTGTATAATCAGTTATTCGCATCTCTAATTTTTTTTTTTTTTTTTTTTTTTTTAATTGTATAATCAGTTATTCGCATCTCTAATTTTTTTTTTTTTTTTTTTTGTATAATCAATTATCCAAATGATGCATTTTTTTTTTTTTTTTTTTGTATAATCAATTATCCAAATGATGCACAATTGTGCTACTCATACTTAACCTTCATATCAACATTAGTAAAGGTGTCCAAGAAAATAGATTAACCGTAAAAATTGAATAATATTTCCTAATAATTTATTAAAAAACTTTACTCCCGAATAAAAACTAAAGTTTTTCCTCATGAAGTTCCTAAGGGATCTATCACAAAATATGCATAGGATATAAATCGAAGAATTAAATTAATTTATATAGTTTTAAACAACCCTTTGGAAGTGTTATGTGGATCAGTATTTCCAAATTTCATAACCTCGATGCAAGGCTAAACAAAACACTTACAACCACAACTTTTTTAACTCCAAAGAACGAAGTGGTTGATCAAGTCAACAGTCACATACGATCGAAAGTTCCTAGCCAACTAAAGGAGTATTTAAGTTGTGATAGTATTGATAAAGAGAATGCACAGGTTGGGGGATTCGAGATATCATATCCTGTGGAATATCTCAATGTATTGAATTTTCCAATATAACATTCCCACAAATTGTATATCACATTGAATTTTTAAGATGTATACTACTTTTTGTGCAAATAATATACATGAATCATATATAACTCATTTATGTGTTTCATAACTAAAATAACTATATGAAAACAAGTCCGCACATAGTGCGGGTCAATAACCTAATAATTATAATAATGAAGATTTTCCTTGTTTGCATGGTATTTCTTCCACTATTTTCCTTAATTGTATGAGATCGTCTTTATTATTGTCCTAGATTACCTATTAAGTAACCCTTTTTCTCTTGATTGTTTTATCAGCGTTGAACTATCTAAAAAATTTCATCATTTGGTTTATTATGCAGATGACATCATGTGACCAAATAGTAACAGACACAGGATTGATCACCCCAAATTTGGAGCTTCAGTTAGGGCGAGAAGAATCATCATCAGTTTCTTCTTATCGATGTCCGGAAAGGGAAGCTTTGTGTAATGATTCTATGATTACTGAACAACAAGATGCACAAATTCCTATAGTGGGTCCGAGTCCGTCACTTTATATTTTTTGGCTGTCATCAAGGTAACTGAGACCAGCAATCTTAAGAACAGTGAAGAGAAATGCATAGTATCACCAATTGGATAACCTCTTACAGAATTAGAGACTCTACACTATCATCATTTAGTCATAATGTTGAGTTTTTTCTTCATTCCTTGCAGCACACCAAACTTAACAAGATCAGCAAGAGCATCAAGCGCATTTTGAGTTTTTTCTTCATTCCTTGCAGCACACCAAACTTAACAAGATCAGCAAGAGCATCAAGCGCATTAATGTTTTCTTGCTGGGGAATAAAGAAAACAAAAACCCATTGAAGTCTCCCACCCCGGAGTATGATAATGTTTGTAATTTCTTCTTTGGCTGAAGGCTCTAGTACTCTTTCTTTTACACGTTTTGTTTGCTTCTTTTAAGACTACATTTCCCCGGTTTTCTGGAATTTTCCTTGTTAATAAATATATCTATTTGTGTTTTGTTTGCTTCTTTTAAGACTACATTTCCCCGGTTTTCTGGAATTTTCCTTGTTAATAAATATATCTATTTGTGTATTAAAAAAATATATATACAATTTCTATAATAATATATGAGAAAAAAATGTCAAACATATCGTGTGACCAATCAAATGATTGAAAACTGCCATGATATATAACATCTCACATAAAAAAACATAGAAAGAACTTGAACACCAATCAAATGATTGAAAACTGCCATGATATATAACATCTCACATAAAAAAACATAGAAAGAACTTGAACTGTTTTCCAATAAAAACCAAAAAGAACTTGAGCTTAGGCCGTGAAAATTGGACAACTTAACTAGTGCCCCACGAAACACTTGGGGTACAATACTAGGACTTTCTGAAAGATAACCCATCCTAATACTACTTTTACTACTTTTAATTACAGAGTTCTGATGGAATCTAATGCATTAGTGCTAGTATGATCGCACCCACATTTCTCGATCTCATATATTAACAATACTATACAAATATATAACTTCACAGTTCTCAAGTATTTGATTGGTCCACGTAATTTCAATAATAATTTTTCAATTTTTTGTTAAAAATTTTTCAATAATAAATACATAGTTTCATACACAAAGATAATAAATACCAATAATAAATACATATTTTCATACAAAAAGATAATAAATACATATTTTTTTCTGAAAGATAACCCATCCTAATACTACTTTTACTACTTTTAATTACAGAGTTCTGATGGAATCTAATGCATTAGTGCTAGTATGATCGCACCCACATTTCTCGATCTCATATATTAACAATACTATACAAATATATAACTTCACAGTTCTCAAGTATTTGATTGGTCCACGTAATTTCAATAATAATTTTTCAATTTTTTGTTAAAAATTTTTCAATAATAAATACATAGTTTCATACACAAAGATAATAAATACCAATAATAAATACATATTTTCATACAAAAAGATAATAAATACATATTTTTAAAAATACATATTTTTAAAAGGTTTTGTATTGCACCATACATCTAATCTATTGACTTCAGTTAAAAAGACATCGAATCCACAGATTACGATCTATTTCCCCTCCAAAGTACGGATATAGTAATAGATATTCCTCATTCTTTGACTTCGTTTTAGTTGCACCCGAATTAAAGTTTGAGAACACAAATTGTCCTGAACTATACTGCATAATCACAATCAACCCCGATTATTTACTTACCCGAATTAAAGTTTGAGAACACAAATTGTCCTGAACTATACTGCATAATCACAATCAACCCCGATTATTTACTTCTCTTCCCAATTCGTCCTGAAATTAGTTATTATGGTGGTTTATTTTTTCGGTAATCTTACTTGGTTAGAGTAAATGGAGGGGGAAACAGAACGAAACTGTTAATTCGGGACAAATTGTTTCTTCAAACTTTGATTCGGGGTAATTAGAACGAGTTAAAAAACGGGGCTATATGTTACTATGTCTATATTTGCGGGGTAAATAGATAGTAAATCCAAGCTTTAAGGTTTACATGCTCAAAATAGTCCTGCCTTCTTATTTTTTTTTTTTTTTTGAAAGAAT
Source organism: Physaria fendleri (assembly GCA_036630335.1). NCBI lineage: Eukaryota > Viridiplantae > Streptophyta > Magnoliopsida > Brassicales > Brassicaceae > Physaria > Physaria fendleri. The sequence continues at coordinate 56,724,644 of CM071716.1, read as the reverse complement.
GTGAAATTTTATTCCCCAAAAAAACAGTCAAAACAATTAGTTCAAACAAATCAGAACAAATTCTGATTTTACAAAACAGTCAAAACAATTAGTTCAAACAAATCAGAACAAATTCTGATTTTACATCAACCATAATCAAAGTTTTTAAGTCCCTGCAAAAACACACAACTAAACAAGCAACACAATTACAAACCCATGATCAAAATAACTACAGCTTGAGACTTGGACTTGAGGACCGGTTCCTTTCTTCCAAATTACCAACCTGAGAATTAAGCCAAGGACTAAACAGGAGGACAGCTCAAAAGAAACAAACCAAAAAGAAAGGTAAAGATGCTTAGCTTTTGCTCCTGGGAACAGTAAAACTGAGTCCCAAGAGACTGAGATGCTAGCACAAGCCATATTTGAATTATTTCTCTTGATCCATATTTGCAGCAGCAGCCAAAGCTTGTGAGAGATTATTTCTTTATGTGATCTACACCTGCCAGTTTCAGTGGGGTAAATTGAACTAGCAAAGGGAATTAGGTGATACTTCAAAAGGGTAATAAGATGCTTATCTTTTGCACTTGGGTTTATCAGTAAAACACTGATTCCCAAGAGACTAAGAAAATTTGTAGGCAGAAAAAAGTATTCAAACTTTTGCATCAGATTATCTCCTAGCTTCTGCCCAAATTTGATGCCCTTCCAGATACGAGAGAACACCTACTTCCCGAAGAGAAGTCAATCTATTACAGACCGTTTTATCAATCCACTTCACCACCAACTTCGCTGATCTCTTCCGATTATTGTGCTTTCTTTCATTACGTTCCCTCCAAAGATGATAGACTGTGGCTTGAAACACATATCTTGCTAGGAAAGTTCTAGTTTTACTTCCTTGGGAAGAGGTTAAAACCTTTAAAGAGTGAACTCCAATCATCAGAATAAGAACTCCCCAGGAACCTTCTCATGAGTTGACTCCAAACAGCAGAAGAAAATCTACAAGCAAAAAACAGATGATCTCTAGTCTCTTCATCCCGGGAGCAGCGTAAACAGGTAGAATCATATTCTCTACACCAGTATTAAAACACATGAAAGAGAATTTAGGAGTATGGTTTGGGAATCAAACTATATTATACCAACTGACAGCTTGATTCTTCCTTCGAATATGGTTCCAAGTTTCAGAATGAAGAAAATCCTTCCCTGAAAGAATCACCTACAGCTCTCCAAAGATGGCGGTCAGAACCTTCTATAGTTTGTTGTTTTAGATTTTCCAGTATGTCCTCTATCTGGTTTAATACACTCTTTCGATGTCGACGGCGTCTATGAGTTTGAATAACACTCTGGACAGTTTGAAATTAAGTGATCCCCATGTCAATGAATCCCCGTTGACCAACCAAGTCAATAAGAACCCCCATACTAGACCAAGAGTCGTACCAGAATGAAGCAATATTACCACTAATTACCTCAATCTTATAGAGACCACGGGCCACATTTCTATACTTAAAGGAGCTTTCTCCACATCCAAGATCCTTGTGAAATAGAATCAGATAGAGATCAAAAAGAGTTTTCCTTAATCAAATAACGCCAAATCCAAGACACCCAAAGAGAGTTTTGCCTAGAAACAATCCTCCATATAAGTTTCAAGCAGCTGACTTTATTAACTTCCACTAAACTTCTAATGCCCAGCCCACCCTCTTTCTTAGGCTTAGTAATCTCTAACCAAGAAACCTTAGACTTATGATGGTTCATATCCAATCCTGACCAAAGGAAAGCAGAGCAAATACTCTCTATGTCTTGTATTACACCTTTAGGAATCCTAAACGCACTTAACCAAAAGTTTGTAAGACCAGATATTACTGATTTTAGTAATTGAGTTCTTCCTACATAAGAAAAGAACCTGACCTTCCAAGAGTTGATCTTCTTTTTTATCTTCTCTACCAGCGGTTGCAGATCATTTTTTGATAAAGTTTTTGACATGAGAGGCAATCCCAAGTATTTAACTGGAAGAGAACCTTTTCTAAACCCGAATCTTTGATGGATCTGATCCCTTATACTGCTATCAACACCCGCCAAAAATGTTGTGGTCTTGTCCAGAGATATATTCAAGCCTGAACACTTAGCAAATTGATTAAACACTTTTACCACACCTTCAACAGAACTATAGATGCCCTCAACAAAGACCATAACATCATCCGCAAAACAAAGATGTGTTAAACCTAGAATTTCACAGTTAAGGTGATAAACAAACAGATTGCGTCTCGCCGCATCATCAATCATCAGAGATAGGACATTAATGCATATCACAAAAAGAAAAGGAGAAAGTGTGCATCCTTGCCTTAGCCCTCTTGTGCTACCAAAATGACCCGCCAACTCTCTATTTATTTGTACTGAAAAAGAAGCTGAAGTAACACATTGCTTGATCCAATGAGTAAATTTCAAAGGAAGGTGCATACAGTCAAGGACCTGAAATAAAAATTCCAATCGTCAAGGACCTGAAATAAAAATTCCAATCCATAGAGTCAAAAGCCTTAGATATGTCAATTTGAAGAGCACATCTCGGAGAAATAGACTCAATGTGATAATCTTTGACTAACTCCGTGGCAAGCAAAACATTCTCCATCAAAAGCCTATTCTTGACAAAGGCAGATTGATTCTAAGAAATCATTAGAGGCAGAAGACACTTCAAACGGTTCGCCAAAATTTTTGAAATAACCTTGTAGAGAACGTTGCAACAGGCTATCGGTCTATAATCCTTCATCTCCTTTACATGTTCCTTTTTAGGGACTAGAGCTAAAATGGTAGCATTAACCCTCTTAGGGAGAAATCCAGTTACAAAAAAAAGAGCGAATGGCTGTTAGGAAATCTTCCTTTATCATTGGCCAGGCTGCTTTGTAGAATTCCACAAAATAACCATCCGGCCCCGGACTTTTGTTGCTAGGAAAACTAAAGAGAGTTGTGGTTACCTCAGCATCTGAAACTGGTTTGATTAAAGATTCTCGTTGAACTGCGGAACATCTAAACCCCAACAGCTGGTTCATATTTTCCATAGCCATAGCTTCAATGGCGGGCTTTTGGTTTAAAAAGTTGTCAAAAAAGTTCACTGCTGCCATCTTGATGTCTCCTTTTGAAGTGAAAACCAAATCTTCTTGATGAATTTCACTGATGTTGTTCTTAATGTGCCTCTGCACCACAGAATTGTGAAAAAACTTATTATTACCATCACCAATTTTAAGCCAATGGACTTTGGCTCTCTGACTTAAAAAATCTTCTTAATTTTTGATAAATTTTGCCAATTATGGAAAGCTTCTATTTCCTCTGTTAAGGTCTCATCTGAAGGTTTTGCCATGTTTTCCTGTTGCTTAAGACACAAATTTCCATAAGCAACCTTGACCTTCTTGGTGATATCTCCAATTTAGTCTCTACTTAGCTGACGAATATGAGGTTTAAGACCCTTTAGTTTCCTTGTTAACCGAAATAAGGCTGAGGTATATATATATAGAGGGTCCGTTGATCTCCAATATTTCTCAACCACTCCTATAAAATTCCCAGATTTAGTCAGGGCATTAACAAACTTGAAAGGTGTGAGCCTTTTTTCCAAGGGTTCCTCTTGAAGAATTATTCGACAACGCAAATGGTCAGAGCAACCTCCCGCATCAAAGACACTAGAAGAATTTCTAAAAGGCATACACCAAGGAGATTTACCATTACTCTATCTAGCTTCCTATAGATAGTACCTTCTTTACGCTTATTACACCAGGTAAGCTTTGGACCCAAACTTGGCATATCCATAAGAGAGCAGTAGTTAAATATTTCCTGAAAATCTCTTGTGCTTGAAGTGACGGTAGTAGTAGAATCCCCTAAATGATCATCCAAAGAAACAGTAGCATTAAAGTCACCAATTATTATCCAAGGTTTATTAACAAAGAGACCAGAGTCATGATGAGAGCCAAGGTCTCTCCATAAATCTTTTCTATCTTTGCTGAAATTAGAGGCATAAACGAATGAGCAGAAAAATTCTTCACTCTGTCCTGGATACTTAACAGCACAAGTCATAATTTGTGCACTACAGAAAACTAGGGTCAAACGCACCTCATTATTCCAAAGAACCCAAATTCTCCCAAGACGATGATCTTGATAGTTGTTCATAAAATTCCAACCAGGACAAAAAGACGATGATCTTGATAGTTGTTCATAAAATTCCAACCAGGACAAATATTAGAGGCAATTCCAATAGCATTCTCCTCCAACACCCGAGTCTCCAAAATGCAACCAAATTTCAAATTAAAAGAGTTAATCCAATGTCGAATAACCAATTGCTTGGAGGTTTGGTTAAGACCTCTTATATTCCAAATTGGTTAAGACCTCTTATATTCCAAAAGAAGCTCATTGTTGGCGACGCCACCTGCCTCTTTTTGGTTTGTCTTGCTGAACTGATTCTAACAATTTATCAGTATCATTATGCAAATTCCTTTCCAATCCCGAATTTTTATCTATGTCAGGGTCAGAATCATAACCTGTGACTGTCTCTACCGCAGTATCATCCTCTTGGTTAAGAGCAGCAAATCTAGTTTCCAAAACAATAGGCTTGATCTTGCTAAACAGCTTTGGACTTTTGATTGTATGAGATGGGGTTATCCACTCCTGTTTTTGAGAATCCTCTTTTTCCAAGATTGTTCCCGGATTTGCATCTAACTCATTTTCCAAAGTGCCTGAATCGCTCTGTGTTCCTTTCTTCTCCTCAGCACACACATCCTGACTCTCCTTAGAACTTTCTTTAACAGCAGACAAAGCATTTGAATTAACCCCCACAGATCTTTTATCCTCTGCAGATCCCAAGTCCTTCTGAACCGTTTGATCCTTTTTAACCACTTCTGTTCTTTTCTTTAATGAATTGGAATAATTAACCAATTCATTATATACGTAACCAATATCTGGCTTAGCTCCATCAACTTTATTCTGATCAGTAGCTACTTTACTTTCACCCATATTCACCTGCCTTTGCTGAGGAGAAACAGTCACAATACTTTCCACAGCAGTTTGCTGAGGAGAAACAGTCACAATACTTTCCACAGCAGATCTTTCAGGGATAATTTGCTGAGCCTTACTAGTATTAGCTTCTTCAGACTTCTTAGAGACCTTACATTTAGCATGCATATGACCCCATTTACCGCATCCAGAACATCGAGGAGGCAGCCATGGGTAGTGAAAAGTAAGCTTAGTTATAACACCCGAGTCCTTCTCTTTCACAAACAATTCTGAAGGGAGCTCTTTCGTGAGATTTAAGTCCATAAAGACCTTAGCCCCATCAAATTTCTTGCACATCTCAGTATCCTGATGAAGCTTTTTAGGAGTTCCCGCAACACTAGCAAGATAGCCAATCCCTATGCGAGAAAAAAAACATCTCGGAATATTCTTAATTGTAATCCAAAGAGGCAATGTAGTAATAACTGGTTCAGGCTCATTTATAGCAGGAGACCAAGCAGAAACTATCATGGGAACACCAGCAATATTCCACATTCCTCTCTCTAAAATCTTATCACGCAGCTTTGGTTCCCTAATTTTGACACATTCCTCTCTCTAAAATCTTATCACGCAGCTTTGGTTCCCTAATTTTGAACTGAACCAATTTATCCTCCAAAACAGTAGCTATGATTTTCACCTTCTTAGCACCTAGATTCCATATTTTGCTTACAATCACCTGATTAATTCCAATGTAAGGAGGGGTATCCAAGAACCGACCAACGATTAAATCTGTCCAAAGAGGCACCGAGTCGTTAAGAACCTCCTGCGGAATGTCCAGAATATCAAAACCTGCAACATGATTTAAGCCAATAGAAAATCGAATCTCAAGATTATTATCCACCATGTTTAGGTAAGTAGGCTTAGCTTTCTGCTCTTGAGAAATCATAGAATGATTCTCAAGAGACTGTTTAGATTTTGTACGCGTTTTGATATCTCGATCAATCGATGGAGAAGAGTTCTGCAATCGATCAATACGAGCCACAGTAGCTTTCAAACCAGAGGAAAGCTGAGGAGAAGAATCAATTCCAGCTTGAATCGATTTTCCAGAATTACTCAATGTATGAATCTTCGAAGATTTTGTGTTGGATAATGGAGGAAAATGAGAAAGCGATCCAAGAGAATCACCACACCGCATCAGAGGAGCCTCACTCCGAGGTGGAGGAGAGCCCGGCGAGACCATCGGAAGAGCCACAGCACCGCCGATAACAGAGAAACCCGAAATCGCATTTCACTAGAAAATCGCCTCACACGTGTAAACTCAGAGAGAAATCGCCTCACACGTCATAGATAATATTTAAACCCATTTCCTGCCTGCCTTCTTAATTAAGAATGTTCTCAAACACTTTGAATTATGTCAAAGAAAAGAAATCGTGTCCATCATCAGAGCCGGTTTTGAGATATCGGCTCTTCGAGATATTTGAACCCCAAACCTTATATTTGGTTTTGATAAATTTCTGTTATTCTTTGTACTATGACCATCGGCGGACCCACGTTATGATTTGGGTGTTCAATTGAACACCTATGAAAAATAAATTTGTTAAATTTGGCAGTGTTTTATATGTGATATGTAGCCTAGTGGTGATCACTGAACACCCATTTTTCCAATAACCAAGGTTCAAGTCCTTCCCATAACAAGGGTATACATTTTTTTGCACACCTAACATTAAGAATCTGGATCCCCTCTTGACTATGACTAGATTTTTATATGAATAAATTCCACATTCGTAACAGAAAAAATAACATATATAAATAAGTAGTTGTAGTTATATATATAGTGCTATAGTTTTTTTTTTTTAAGAATCAATGTATAAGTTTAGGATTTTATCAACTGTGGAAACCATGTGGTAAAATGATAATCGTTTCGAAACATTGCATCAAACGATATTAAACAGAGTATTATATTCATTAGACCAGTTGAGATATTTTTGCTAAAATAAAACTTGTAATTTCTTTATTCCTCATTACGGCGCATTGCCATCATTATCTAACCGAGTAGAAAAACCACCAGAGAAGAAATCAATAAACGGCTGCTCTCGTCCACCGTCGTTATCGCCAAAACAAACCACCGTAGGGTCAAAACTGGAATTCCCCACCACACCATTTTCTTGAGTAGGCTGAAGTGGGAAGAGAGGAAGCGTTGTCTTCTGTGCTTTAGAATTGACGTTTATGCCCTCAATGTTATGACAGTGATCACAATGATCAAATCGGTCAAATCCCAAAAAACTCGAAGACATTGATGATACTCTAGTTGTTGTTGTTGTTATGTCTGAGAGTTGTTTCTTATGATCTGTGATTGTCGGTTTCTCGTAGCGGCAGCCACCACCACTTGGAATCATCACATTGCTACTATGAAAACGATTATCATAATTCACGTATACATGACTTCCATGTTGATTAGTACGATGATCACCGACATGCTGCTGTAAATAGTATGGGCTAACACACCTCACTCCATAAACCAAAAAAAAAAAAATAACATAAAACTCACGACAAAATTGAATAAATTGTCTATATTATTTTTTCTTCATTTCATCAAACGGCTAAAAATATAATGACTTTCTTCACCAATACACATTTTTGAATTGTCTGTAATTAAGCTTATATAAGCCTGTAAATTCTGTTTTTTCCTATTACCCTATTGAATTTAACATTAATTTACATTTGGTATAATCAAAACTAAAGGTTAACGGCTACTATTTTTTTTTAAAAGGCTGATTTCTACTTGCCTCAAAATATATTTTATGATAGTCTTTTCCACGAATTAAAACATCGAAAAAATATGTTGAAAGTTGTCTATTTTCGATAGGTATTTTTTTGTTTACCCAAGCCTTTTATTTTGCAAAAATAAAAACAAACGTCTAAATTATAAGGAAAAAAAAAACCCAATGATAATAGCTAGCATGTGGTGTAGCTTTTGTTTGTTCAATATATATGTTAACTAGAACGTCGAAGTTACGTATAAGTAAGAATAAGGATGAGAAGTACGTGCCGTTTGAGCACGGAGGAGGACAGCAGAAACGGGAGGTTTTGTGGAGAAGACGATTGAAGTAAGCTATACGCTCTTGCTTCTGCTTTTGACGAAGTCTGCTTTTGACGAAGTCTAGCTTTATGGTTTTGGAACCAGTAAAAGACGTTTTTACCCTCTATATGACCGTACTTACGGAGCCTACCAGTGATCTCCTGTATCTGATCGGTGCTCGGAGTTCGTATCCCTTCCTTGTAAAGACTCTCGAGTAGTTTTATCTGATCTTTAGTTGGGTTCCATCTTGAACTGCTTGCCGTTCCTACTTTTCCTTCGCTTTCCATTTTTTTCTGTGGCCAAGTTGAAAATTAATTAGGGCTTAAAGTGATAGTTTAGAATGGTGCATGAAATTCACGGGGAAGCTCTTAAGTTTATTTATATAAACTACAAAAATATTTTAAAATTCAAGTGGAAAGAAATAGAGAGAGAGACATGCGTGTCGTTTTTTGTGGTCGACTCTAAAAACATTGCGTGGAGCCCGGATGAGATGGTAAAAAAGAGGCTACAGAAATACATATTATTGTAAAATATATAAATATTCTTACACTTACACCTATTGTACTATAAGTATAACACGTGACATTACTAGAATAATTTGTACTCAAAAAATAATTACTAAATTATTTAGTAAATATAATGTTAACAATAAAAAAGTTTATGTAAAAATTATGTTTGTGTAAAACCTTTTGTTGATAATTTTTGTTGATTGTTACTACACTAATTTTTAATAATTATATTTTCTCTTTTTTTTGGTTAACAATATCCCCTATATATTTGAGAAGCAAAAACGCTTAGGTGTCCTCGCCAGAATCACTCTCACGGATCATATTTACGAACATGCCATTATGATTTATTTATTAGAATAATT
>CM071716.1:56572885-56587113 GCA_036630335.1 Physaria fendleri | reverse complement strand
TCTAAAACGAAAATATGAATCCAAAGTCGGCGTTTAACCTTCCCTTAACTCGATAAAGTGCTCACTGAGTGATGCGGTTTTAGCTTTTTTTAGTCCCAGAGTTTGAGACTGTCTCACTCACTCGAGATCAGAATCTGCGAACAGATACACTCAGGAGATGTATCGTTTCTTAAAGAAAGGAAACAGACGCAAAGAGGAAAAGGAGATCAGAGAATCGAGTTTTTGTAGTGTTGGAGATTTTGGGTAGAAAGATTGATATCTCTGTAGAGGCGACTTACAAAGCTAAATATAGCACATGAGCCTCACACGAAATAGGGTTTCCTTTTTAACCTGGAGAGGATAGGATCGACAATAGCAATTTCGGATAGGAAATTGGCACAAAAGAAATAGGACCACTAGACATTCCAAAAAACCCACCCATGAACTCACGACTCGCACCCGGCTTAGCTTCGCGACGCGCCCGTGGCTTCCTCCATCCTCATACACCACATGTGTTTTGAACCCTTGTGTTATCAGATGATATATATACCATTGAAAACTTTTGTTTCTAACTGTTATCAGATGATATATATACCATTGAAAACTTTTGTTTCTAACCAATGTGGGACAAATTCCGATTCATTAGCTCTTCATGGATCTATATTGATACCTCATTTCTCATTCAACTTTCACTCATATTTTACAAGCCTAATTACTTTTAAAATTTAATCCATCGACCTTTGAATACGATTGCTCGATATTGAGTTGCTCGTTTAGATACTATAAAATGATCTATTATTGTGTTGGTACAACATATGTTTTGCACGTGGAAAATGAGCCAACTAAGGTATCATTTCAGTGAGACACATTGTTCTTTATTTTGTTTGTGTCAAAATTTATCTTTTTATGCTTTGTTTTACTTTTGTGGATGTAGGGAAGGATACTTGTGTTTATAGTCGAAGAAGGGAAATAGCAGCTTGTGACAGAGATCAAAACCAAGGGAGTTGTTTATTCCCTTAATGCCTTCAATGGAAAACTTCTTGCTGCCATTGGTAAAAAATGCAGTTGTATAAATGGATGATGTAGGATGATGGCACTCGCAAGCTTGAGTCCGAATGTGAATATCACGTTCAGATACTAGCTCTCTATGTGCAGACCCGTGGAGACTTCATTGTTGTTGGCGACGTCATGAAATCGATCTCTTTATTGATTTACAAGGCAAAACATTTTAATACATAATTAGTTTCCATATTCACGTGAATACATGTTGTATCGAAGATTGTTATGTTCATAAGAACTCATCGGGAATCTTTTGACTATTTATGTTTATTTCGAAGCAAGAGAAAGGTTGGATTGAGGAAATAGCTCGTGACTATAATGCAACCTGGATGAAGGGAGTTGAGATACTCGATGATGTATCTACCTTGGTGTTGATAAATGCTTCAGTTTATTCACACTAAAGAAAAATAACAAATCTAGGGATAAAAATGGGGATCTTTTGGAGGTGATTGGTGAGTATCATTTATTCACACTAAAGAAAAATAACAAATCTAGGGATAAAAATGGGGATCTTTTGGAGGTGATTGGTGAGTATCACATTGGGGAATCTGTCAACAGATTCAGCCATGGTTCTCTTGTTATGAGGTCTGATTCAGGATTGTTTAGATACCGACTGTCATATTTACCACTGTAAGTGAGATGATTGGAGTGATAACTTCATTGCATGAAGGACAGTATGCGTTTCTGGAGAAATTGGAGACGAGTTTGGGGAAAGTGATAAATGGAGTTGGTGATCAAAGCCACGAGCAATGAGATCATTCAACAAAAAGAAAAGAACTGCAAAAGCAAAGAATTACTTGGATGACGATCTTATTGAAAGGTTTCTAGATTTTAAGTAAGCGTGAAAATAAAATATCTCTAAGGGTATGGATGTCAAAGTGGAAGAGTTGTGTAAAAGAGTTGAGGAACTCACTAGGCTTCACTGAACAAATCCATATTAAGATGTAATTTTATATTGTACTAATTATGTACTAGTAAGGTTTGCAAATCTAATAATGTGATGGATCATGATCATTTCAACAAAAAGAAAAGAACTGCAAAAGCAAAGAATTACTTGGATGACGATCTTATTGAAAGGTTTCTAGATTTTAAGTAAGCGTGAAAATAAAATATCTCTAAGGGTATGGATGTCAAAGTGGAAGAGTTGTGTAAAAGAGTTGAGGAACTCACTAGGCTTCACTGAACAAATCCATATTAAGATGTAATTTTATATTGTACTAATTATGTACTAGTAAGGTTTGCAAATCTAATAATGTGATGGATCATCATATCAATTTTATTTCTTTTTGTCTCTTTTCAAACTGAAAAAATAACATTTACTAAAATGATTTTGTTGTTTTTGTTTTTATGTACACAAAGTTTGAATAAAAAAATAACATTTACTAAAATGATTTTGTTGTTTTTGTTTTTATGTACACAAAGTTTGAATATCATTCAAAATAGAATTAAACTTGGATACCAACTATATATATATTTTTTTTGTCTACTACAGTTTATGGTATTAGTTGGTTATTAATAGACTATTTTCTCAAAACAAAGTTTATGCGGAAATTGTATAGTCTTTTTCCCCATTAAATTATTTTAATTTAGTGACAACACTAGGCCATTTATTTTACTATGTTAACTAGTTAGATAAGGCCCAATAACACGCCAAGCCCGTTAAGGTAAATTAGTGAAGGAAATAATACTGTAGTTGACCGGGTCGAGACACCTGACCCGTTACCGGCGGGAATAAACGAGTAAAGAATGGAATAATCCGGGGAGAAAAAAGAAGGATACAAGAGCATGATTTTACTTGTATCGGAGATTATATGGGCTTCTGAGTCTTCTTTAAGATCTTTACAATCTAGTTTGTTCTCCTACGGTTCTTTATTGTGACAATCAAGCCATTCACATTGGTAATAATTTTATTGTGACAATCAAGCCATTCACATTGGTAATAATTTGGTTCTTTATGAGGGATTGTTACACGGTTTGAGATCTCAAGCTTCTTCATGTATGATCAGACTGTCATATTATCGATATCCTCACTAAGTCGCTCTATCGTCGATATCCTTACAAAATTTTGTGGATAAGGGGGACTACTACATTATTAAGAGATTCGTTCTGTAGAGAGAAAAAGATGGCAATTAATATGTTTTTGAACTTACCAATGAAAAAGCTCTAGGTGCTGTTTATTTGAACAAACTTTTGTTATTTTTGAGTCTGTATATATTGACATTGTTTATGTGATTTTGATCAAATTTTGAACTTATCTAAATCTAACTTTGTAGTTACTTGCAAGACAAGAAATAGCGGAAAAGAAAAAATGAGTCCAATTTATATTTTAGGACTGAAATTATATAGTATAGTTAAAAGTTACATTATGGACATATTAATATTTAATTTATAGTAATTGAAAATAGAACATTTCACAATTTATGGGCACAAATACTAATAAGTTTGTTAGTTTCTGTGCTCCATATTTGTGTGTAGGCACGTGGTCTCGGACATATCAGAGATTTTTCTTCCAGAAGTCATAAGAAGAAAAGAAGAAACCAAACCATTTGACTGATAAATTTATTTCACAAGTACCGAGAAGAATGGTTTATTTTTTATTTTGAATTTATTAATTAGGAAAGAAGAAAGGAATGAAAATATTTAGGAATCGAGAAAACTCTCTATGTGTGTGTGTGTGTGCATGTGAATGAGGAAGTCACCACGTATGAGCCGACAAGGTTTTCAGGGTAACGGTTATGTTGCTGGATCTTGTTTTCTTTAATCATTCACATGCTTTGTTTTTCTTTTCGATTCATTTATTTGTCTATCATTTGTTGGACCAATCCTAGACCAGAACCCACCTCCTTCTTCTCATTTCCTCTATATGGTCAATGTTTTACAAAATTAAATTTAGCCAAGGAATTCAAGTTTTTTTTGTGGGTCTTTAATACGTATGCTTATATATTTTTACAAGGGGTTTTAACAAAATGCAAGTTAATTTGAATCAAAATTCGTTATCTCGTTATTAGACTTTGTTTTGTAATAAATTTTAATATGTTAATTTATTGGTCATCAACAACCAATGTTTTTTAACATTTTATTTTTGTTTCAAAATATAAGAACTTACGATTTGATATACAAATTTTTGATGAAATATATATTTTAAAATCATTTATACTTTATAGTTGGTTGAATATCTAATTTTCTATAAAATAATATTTAAACACACAAAATTAATATATATTTTAAAATTTTGTGTGTTTAGCTAAAACCCCTTATACAGAGCAAGTATTAATTAACTAAAATGTCTAGAAAATAGTATATATAAAAAAAATGATATTGTGAAACAAATAAAAAAATTCAAATTTCATTATAGTATGAATAGAAGAAGTAAGAGTATATGATTAGTAGAATATAGAGAATTAGAGATAATATTGAGTTTTATAGTATTATATTTATGGAGGTTGTTACATTAAACAAAAATGTTCAATAAACTGTAATTTAAAATAATTATGGTTTAATCCAAGCTTCTTTGGGCTGGTACTGCATGTGGTCAGTGTCACAGGTTGGAGGTAACGAGTTCGAGGGACGTCTGGGGAGGAAATCATATTACATGCTCTGAACTCTGGCCCCAATTAATCTGGTTGGTAAAGCCATCCAAAATACCGGTTAATCCAAAAAAATGAAATAATAATAATTATTATTATTATTATGGTTCTCTCTAGTGAAATACTTAAATTTTTCAAATTCAATCACATTCCACAGTTAGAGATTAATTTTTTTGACTCTTATATATATCTTAAAAAAATATTTTTATTGGTTTTCTTGTGGGTTCAGTTAACTTACCTGCAAAATGTCGTAATTTATATGGACAAATAAAAAATCCATGACTTTTCTTCATCTTCTATTTTTGACTCTTTATGATACAACTTTAATGAAAAACGTTTTTTTATGACTTTTCTTCATCTTCTATTTTTGACTCTTTATGATACAACTTTAATGAAAAACGTTTTTTTCTTGGGCGACTGATAATCACTAGACGATGATCACTGGTCATGTCGACGTACCATAATATAAATGAATCCTGAAAATACCAAGAGTTTACAATCTAACCACCCAAATGCTATCTTCCATATTTCTTCATATCAAGGTTTTTTAAAATGTTTCAAAATATCGTGGTCTTATCGTAATTAAGATGAACCTTAAACACTACAGAAAAACATAGCAAACTGAGACACAAAATAACGTCTGAAATGTATCTCAAATGCATATATCAAACACGTTTGCGCCCAAAAATGTGTGTTGCGTAGAACCGTCGTTAAATCTTAGTACGTCGCATTTTTATTTTAAAATGATACCCGAAATAAACAAAATATTTAGTAACAAAGAAAACAACGTTATATTTGAGACGCGATATTTTGACATGTGGACGGAAATAGATGATATATTACGTATTAGCTGTTGTTCCCACTGTTTCGTAATTCAAATACTTTTGGTTAAATTTACGATATGGTCGTTGTGTAAAACGTTTAGAATTTTGTAATTTTCATATCTTATTATACACATGTCCAACTTACAAGTTTTACACCTTGTTAGAATGATAATTACAATATCTATATATTTTGATATACGTAATCGGATTTATGTTCTATATCTTGTTACAAACATATTTTTGATATCTAGCACGAAATCAAAATCACTCAAATCCCACACCAGGATTAAAAAAAAAAATATGAATGAACTAAGTAAATTGGTTAACAAACAAATATTTGAATCCGAACCCATGATAAATCGATCTCCTCAAAGAAATCCATGATAAATAGGTGTGTTAACTCATTATAACTATTTGATATAAATTCAAAATTCATAATCTTTCGAATAGTCATTGGTTTAACTCGTTACGGATTGGTGAAATTTCCATTCATATATTCTGTAAAACTCCAACATTAATTAGCGACTCCAAAATAAGATCTTTAAAGATCATATGATAAGTAGTGGTTTTTATTCATAAGACTCAAGAAGGAAAACGACTCAGATTCATGTTTAGTTTGGGAATTCTTATTGTTAATTTAATGAATTCACATATATATAAGATTATAAAAAAATAAAACGACGTATTGAACAGGAAAGAGGAGATGAAGTAACATTTAACTAAAAAGTTAAGTTAGAAAGTACGAGTATTGAACAGGAAAGAGGAGATGAAGTAACATTTAACTAAAAAGTTAAGTTAGAAAGTACGATGATCTCTTAATGCTGATTTGATTTAGTATCTTGTTGTTGCTTCAACGATGTGACAAGAAACGCACAATTGGTAGATTCCATTTATACTTTAAACATTTGTCATTATCATAATATGTGAAACATTTGTTTCATCTTAGGTGATAAATTAATTAATCTATGTATTTGTGTAACATTGTATTTTTCAGTTTTTTTTTTTTTTCACTGGTTGCACTGTGTTTAGGTAGATAATAAATCATGTTTAATTTTGATAAGTAAATGATTTTTACTATGTGTGAACCTTAACCATCAAATAAATGATAAAATTTATTTTTACTATGCCCGAGTGATCGTGGCGTAGTGGTTAAGATCGAGACTGTGGTGGCCATCACCATCCGGGTTCGATTTCCCGTCACTACGAACTACCTCACGATTTTCTCGGAAAGTCTGGGCTTGGGCATGGGTGGCTACCACCATTCAGATTCAAGCAGTTTACCTATTAGTCCAGTAACAGGTGATCTGGCTACCCCCAGACCACTATGTGCAGGGGACCCTTAATTGGAGGCTTAAAAATCTCTGGGCGTAGGCATAAGCCAGGTGGATTAGTCGGTCCACGCTTAAGTGATCCGGATACTGGGTTATAAAAAAAATTATTTTTACTATATGTCTTCCTTTGCATCCGTGAAAGCCAAGTTTCTTTGCTAGTGTTTGAGTCTATTGTTGCTAGTCTCTGTTTAGGTAGTTGAGGTTTGTTTTAGCCTTCGAGTGTTGTGGTGCTCTCGGCTGGGTGTTGTGTTAGCTAGATGTAAGGTGCGTTAGTATGATTTGGTTCTCCGGGTATTTGCGCTTTTTGTGATAGTATTGGTTCGAGTGATCAGGACCGTGCATGAGAAATACAAGGCCACAAGCAAAAATATGTTAACATACAAAGAAAAAAAAAACTTAATATATGTAGTGAAGGAGAGTGACTCTACAACGAAACAAAGGAGAGTGACTCTACAACGAAACAAATGGTGGCAATTGCCGCTAGATTAGGGGAAACTTTGGGATATTTTCGGCCGATTATGTAGACTAATATTTAAGGCTGCAAGTACAATCTTGTCTTGCTTGTAGTTATGTACGGCTCTGCGAATAACTTGTAATTATAAGGTTTAGAGGTTCCTTTTCTTCTCCGCTTTTGGGTTTGGTTAGTTTTAGAGGAGTTATTTCATTTTCTTTAAGCGTTAGGTGTTAGGTTTGATCATCTTTTCGTTTTTAGATCGTGAATTTTGATCTTTTTGAAGAAATTTTTCTTCGTTTCCTATCCATTTTTCGCATTTCTATTCGATCTTTTCTGTTGTTAATTGGTTGTTTGTTCTTGTTTAGAGTTTCTTTAGGTTTATCGCTTTAATTTGTTGTGCTAGTTTTGACTACAACCATAATTAGACCGAGTTCTTATCATTCTAACTTGAAAAATCAATTTAGACCGCTCATTTTGCTGTTATGTTTTTTAAACTTTTTTGTATGGAACATGACTATATTTTGTACAGAGTCGGTCCGGCCTGATCCGAGGCCTAATACGAAAAAAAATTTGGGCTCTTCGCAAAAAATAATAATATAGAATTGTATAAACTATAATTGATAACATGGCTAAACCGTTCAACCTATCCTATGAAATCTTTGATCGTAAGTAAGATTTTATCAACTTCAGTTTTGAGAAGCTTCAACATTAAACCATAAATATTTGTAGTATACATAATATTAACTAACTTTTTTTTTTTGCGAGGCCCCCTATATTTCGGGGCCCGATACAAATGTTTTTTTTGAATTAAAGGAGGACCACCCCTGATTTTGTATGATCAAAACAATTAATATCTTTAATGATATTTAGATTTTCATGGAAAAAAAATGATTGAGAGAAAGTTAATGATGGATATTTAAAAGTGATAATACTCTCTAAGATCACAAATAAGTATCCTTTTTTACCGTTTTCACACATATTAAGAAATTTGTTAATTTGATATTAATGTCCTCATTAACTAAACATATTTTAGTTATTTTATCAATCACTTGGAACCTCTTAGCATTCTACAAAGTCACGGATATTTATTGTGTAGGTTTCAATTTTTATGAAAAATTAAAGTAGTTATATTAAAATTTGTGAAAGGGCACTTAATTTTGATAAAGTAAAATACTCCAAATCCACACTTATTAATGATTGGAGGGAATAGTGATTATATCAAATCGTCAAAAAAATTCATATTCAAACTCAAAATCAAATCGTGTGTTAAGACGACAAAGAAAAATGTAGTTGCCAATGAAATGATGAGTTATCAATCAGAGAAAAAGACGAAAAGATAAGTTGGAATACCAATTAGAAATTTTTATGTAAAGAAAACGATAGTGATTATATCAAATCGTCAAAAAAATTCATATTCAAACTCAAAATCAAATCGTGTGTTAAGACGACAAAGAAAAATGTAGTTGCCAATGAAATGATGAGTTATCAATCAGAGAAAAAGACGAAAAGATAAGTTGGAATACCAATTAGAAATTTTTATGTAAAGAAAACGTTTTGATTTGTTCATTTGGTTCTCCTTCCTCCAAGTCTCTTCATTCTACTCCTCAATATGCTCACATCATTCGTAGCTATATGATAAATCTAAATAATTGTGAGAATGGGTTGTACTACTCTTTAAGGTACATTTTAATCTATCGTAATTTCAAGAAATTATGAATCATTTATATACTACATACAAAGCTTTTGTGCACCGGAAACAATTCGTTTTCATTAATTAAGGATGATATTTTTGGAGATGAGTGATGAATAAGCTTAGATACAAAAAAAAAAAAAAAACTTAAATAATAAAGGTGGGTAGAGCCTACATGGGAGATTCTCTGGGTTACATCAACCATTATCATTGGGAACGATTGGACTGATTTTTCAATTTAGATATCCGACAACTCATCTTTCAGAAAAAACACATTTGAATTAACCATTACATAACTCTGCAACCATACATTAGATCAATGGAAAGATACAAACACACTCAAACACCTAATCCTGAATGAAATAAGACACTAGTTAGCATCTTGCCCGAAAAGCTGAGGAGCAGAAGAAAGAAATAGAAAGCTAAAAGCACCATTGTCTATTATTTCAAATGTTTTGATAAGATGTTAACTAGAGATAACATTTTCTAGGTGCATGAAATACATGAAATCGTTAACCGGGTATTGAGGTACATTCATAGTGATTATATCAAATCGTCAAAAAAATTCATATTCAAACTCAAAATCAAATCGTGTGTTAAGACGACAAAGAAAAATGTAGTTGCCAATGAAATGATGAGTTATCAATCAGAGAAAAAGACGAAAAGATAAGTTGGAATACCAATTAGAAATTTTTATGTAAAGAAAACGTTTTGATTTGTTCATTTGGTTCTCCTTCCTCCAAGTCTCTTCATTCTACTCCTCAATATGCTCACATCATTCGTAGCTATATGATAAATCTAAATAATTGTGAGAATGGGTTGTACTACTCTTTAAGGTACATTTTAATCTATCGTAATTTCAAGAAATTATGAATCATTTATATACTACATACAAAGCTTTTGTGCACCGGAAACAATTCGTTTTCATTAATTAAGGATGATATTTTTGGAGATGAGTGATGAATAAGCTTAGATACAAAAAAAAAAAAAAAACTTAAATAATAAAGGTGGGTAGAGCCTACATGGGAGATTCTCTGGGTTACATCAACCATTATCATTGGGAACGATTGGACTGATTTTTCAATTTAGATATCCGACAACTCATCTTTCAGAAAAAACACATTTGAATTAACCATTACATAACTCTGCAACCATACATTAGATCAATGGAAAGATACAAACACACTCAAACACCTAATCCTGAATGAAATAAGACACTAGTTAGCATCTTGCCCGAAAAGCTGAGGAGCAGAAGAAAGAAATAGAAAGCTAAAAGCACCATTGTCTATTATTTCAAATGTTTTGATAAGATGTTAACTAGAGATAACATTTTCTAGGTGCATGAAATACATGAAATCGTTAACCGGGTATTGAGGTACATTCCGGGGCTCAAGTGAGGAACTATCGCCATATTATAATATTATTTTTTATTAGAAAATATCAGAACGTTTTAAAACGAAGAAAACAACAGGCCTTTTTGATATATTTACTATTAGAATATCCACGAACTATATCCACGAACAACAGGCCTCTTTGACAAAAAAAAAAAGAATATCCACGAACTATAGAATAATTATTCTAATATTTGCTATTATTCTAAAACTTTCTGATATTTTTTAATTAAAAAAAAATCTTCACTCAAATATAATTATTGTCAAGATTTTTTTGGGGTCGAGCAATATAATTTAATATTCATACAAAAATATCTTAAGAAGTTAGTGGACTAAAGATTTTACGCTGCATAAAAATCCAAGTCACATTTGGTTGAGATTAACAAAGTAAAGCAAACTCATGAAAAGAACATCTTTCAGTTTTGATCTATTCCCCGCAGCTTTAGTAATATCGTTTGACCAAAAAAGAAATAGTAAGAATTGAAACTGAACAAGCACATAGGTTACTAGTTACTTGAGTAAAATGTCAATGTTCAAAACTATTTCTTTTGATTTCATGCTATTTGTTGGGTAAACAATTATTTCATATAAATTAAATAACTAATTAAGGGCTTATCTCTATGTGAAACAATAGTACATAGGCCTTCTATTTCTTAGTATAAGGGGTTTGAGATCAAATCACGATAATTAAGAAAGTATATTAATTTTTTTTTTATTTAAATATTTTTGTACGAATAATTAGATGATTCAACCAAACAAAATTAGTATTCCAAAATTTTAATGATTTTAATTGTTAAATTTATTAAAAGATTGCATAGAAAAGGAGAATCCCTTATATTTTGAAACAAAAATGAAATCATAAAACCTGTTATATTAGAACCTCTCACCGGAAGGAGAATCATAATCAAATTCAGGTATGGACTGATGCTGCCTGGGATGAATCTACAAAAACTGCAGGATTAGGAATCTTATTGAAGAACGCACAGGACAATCACAGGACAATTCAACTCGCCAATGGCAATTTATCGACAAAAACGTACCTTCGCCTCTGATTGCGGAAGGACATGCGATTCTGAAGGCAGTACAAATATCCAAGGAGACGGAGTAACAGAAGTCACTTTCAAATCGGATTCAAAAGAATCGATAGAAGTGATCTCGGAATTGAATCATCGTGAAATCTATGGAATCATAAATGATATCTTTCACCTCTCTCAAAAGTTCGAGTCTTCCTCGTTCAACTATATCCCGCGATCGGCGAATCATAACACCTATTGTCTAGCTAAATATGTTCTTTCAAATTTTCTTGTTTATGAAGACCCCAAAATATATAATTAATGAAATTAGTTTTCTTGACAAAAAAAAAAAAAACCTGTTATATTAAAAAAAACGGAGGGAATATAAAAATAATATTTGAAGCCGAGATTTTAATTGGTCAATTAAATTTGTAATCTACTTTAATTGACGGTGCATTTAAATGAGAAAGGAAAGTAAAAGTCGTTGTTATTCTTTTTCTTGGGCTCCAAGTTTCACTTGCTTCCATGACTTCTCGGGTTACTAACCACATTTATTTTAATAGGTACGGTTACTGAATAACGAAACATCAATGTTTTTATATTTAACCACATTTATTTTAATAGGTACGGTTACTGAATAACGAAACATCAATGTTTTTATATTATTGGGTTCTTATCCAGCGAAGCAGAAAGTGCTGATTAGTATTATGATTAATAGTAAATGATACAATAATTAAGAAATAAATAATATATAAAAACTGTACAACATAGAAGACAGTGAAAAAGGAAAACGAACAGGGGACGGACGGTGTTCAGACAGCAAATATTCAAACCTTTGAAAATAATGAAACAACAACAACAACATGTTCTCCAAGACAGCCCCAACTTAATTTATTCATAATAATACCAAATTCATTAATCCCAACATGTTCTCCAAGACAGCCCCAACTTAATTTATTCATAATAATACCAAATTCATTAATCCCAATTATCGTATCTTGTCTACCAGACCACCACATATTGTCAATATTACCCAAATTTTATTTTCTATGATTTCTGTATTTAAAAGTTTTGATATTAGAGAATCAAGAATGAAATTAAATTACGATCGTAAATTGTTTTGTATTTTGATTAGATAAATTATCCACTTTTTATCTATTATTATATTTGTATTTTTATAAGTTTTCAGTATTGAAATTCCGCATATGTTTCTAATATTTGACAGATAAATTTTTTAATCATATAGAAACAAAAATTAAACTAAATTACGATCCTAAATTATTATTATTTTTGATTAAGTAAATTATCCACTTTCCAACTATTATTATATTTTCTATTTTTTTTTCTATGTTTCTCTGTATTTCAATTCTACATCTTTACTAATATAATTTACAGATAAATTTTGATTTTAGAGAATCAAAATTGTATTAAATTACGATTTATTTCTTTTATTTTAAACCCAATATGTTACTCTGCTTGACACCCAAAAAAAAAGAAAAAAAAAAAAAAACCCCCCAATATATTACTCTCCCAATATATTACTCTGCTTGACACCCAAAAAAAAAGAAAAAAAAAAAAAAACCCCCCAATATATTACTCTTATATACAGGGCATATATACGGTTGCCTCGTAGCATAACTTACACAAGTCTTCGCTTTGAGTCCTCCAGATTTTTCTTATATTTTTGGATTCCAACATTTTAAATTTTAAATATTACATATTAATTTTGTTTTTCATAAACATAACAATAACATTAGCTAGTAATAATAATGTTGTAATCCAATGGTTAGAAAAATTTGCTTCTGATTAAAAGATTTGGATTAGAGACTCACCAAATGCATAAACTTCATAATTTCTTAAATTGCCTCGTAGCATAACTTACACAAGTCTTCGCTTTGAGTCCTCCAGATTTTTCTTATATTTTTGGATTCCAACATTTTAAATTTTAAATATTACATATTAATTTTGTTTTTCATAAACATAACAATAACATTAGCTAGTAATAATAATGTTGTAATCCAATGGTTAGAAAAATTTGCTTCTGATTAAAAGATTTGGATTAGAGACTCACCAAATGCATAAACTTCATAATTTCTTAAAGACTCCAAATTTTCGTTTAGGAGTACGGCTCTAATTACATAAGAAAATACAAATGATGAACACTCGTTAGTTTATAATTGTTATTAGTATTATTGTTGTCTGAATAGATGTATTACAATGAACAGTAAAAATAATTATCCAATATTATGAAAATCATTACGAAAGAAATAACTCTGATAGTATTTACCAAAAAAAAATATTTACCAAAAAAAAAAAAAAATAACTCTGATAGTATCTCTGGTATCTTAATTTATACAAATATATATATATATATATTATTAAAGATATTAATTAAATTTGTTTAAAGACACTAGATTTTCTACTCTCTATATAAATAGAGATTCATATTTGTTACATTATTTAATTACGAGTTTAATAATAATCGTTTTTGATATTTTTATGTTTTCTTTTTCATAAATTTATTAATAATAAATTAATAATTGATAGTAAGTAGTTAAAAATTATATTTATATTAAAGATATTAATTACATTTGTTTAAAGAAACTAAATGTTTTCTTCTCTATAAATAGAAATTTTTTTTTTTTTTTTTTTGGAAAACAGTAAACTAGATTTTCTATTCTCTATAAATAGAGATTCATATTGTAACACTGTTTTGATGAGTGTCTAATAATAAAATTTTTTCTTAATATTTTTGTCTTTTTAATTTCATCAGTTTAATTATAATAAATCAATAATTAATGGTGAGTAATTAAAAAGGCAATGGGCGGCAAAAAATATAATTTTCAAATGGTTTTCTATCTTACTAAAATATCAAAATGTAAACAAATTGCACTGGCATA
>CM071716.1:56484560-56497283 GCA_036630335.1 Physaria fendleri | reverse complement strand
ATAGATTGATTAGGATATGTACATCTTCTCTGAGTACACTACAATAAGACCATTTGACTGCTCTTAGAAATCTGGGTCCTTATCATATTCAAAGTGATCCAGTCACGTTTCATGTTGTTCTGAAACTGCATTTTCTGAAATTGTTTATAGTGTTCGTAGTTGGAATAACCATAAACCTTATTCTTTCCTTGGGTCAACATTCATATGGAGAATACAATGAATATTTTTCTACCGGTTTCATGATCCCTGAAAAAAACATGCTCCAAAAACTCCAATTATTGTAACTTGGTTTTGTTCAAAACCAAAAGCTCTCATTCTCGTTAGATACTCAAATCCATACGATAAGACCAATAAGCCGATGATGAGGAAAAGAAAATTGGAAAGGAAGTTAATGTTATGTTAAATCTACAAAAATATTTTATTTTCCTAAAAGTCTCTCAAAATCACATTAGTGTTTTTCCTTTTTGATTGTATGAATCTCACCAAATCACAAGAAGTTTTTTTTTCTTTAATTAAAAAATATAAACAAATCTACCAAATATCCTAAAATCTCACTCAAATCCTTGAAATTCTAAAAATCTTAAATCACACCAAATCATATACAATTCTAAGTTGAATACACCCCCTTACTGTGACTTTATTTTTTCATTTTTTTTGGGTCATGAAACAGTTACTTTTACTGTGACTATCAAAAGGAATTTTCTTGATAGTGAAACCTTATGTTACAGAAGCAGTCTTCGCGGTCTTCCCTTTTGTGAAAGCATCTGTCGTAGAAAGAGACTTATTCTTCTCTTTCGTTGCTCTTTCGTTGGACCTGTTTGATCAATAAGTTTTAACTCTTTCGTTGCTCTTTCGTTGGACCTGTTTGATCAATAAGTTTTAATAGAACATAATAAGTTTTAATAGAAGATAATGCAAATTGGCAGACCTAAGAACACCAATATGAATCTGCAACAGATTCGATTCAAATTAACTCCGAAATTCTTGTACCAACACCTACATGTATCATTTCCGGATAAGAAAAATTGTAAGTTAAGCAAAATTGTATATTGAGTAGAATAGAAGGATATGTTAAGTGATGAATATTTAACGGGGTCAAAGTATTATGTAAGAATAAAAAGGAGTCATTTGAACATAATTTAACAGGGTTAACCTAATAAATTATATACATTTTATTTGATTTTCTCTTAACTTTTATAGCAAAATCACTTATAATTCAAAACTCGTCGTGGGGTTTCTACCTCCGCCACTGGATATGTTGGTTAACTCCAATATATAGTAGGTTGCAAGAATAAGATGTTATTGAGAATAAGAAGATTGCAATCAAATATTGTAGGCAAATTTGAAGGGAGATTTTTATATAAATAAATTAAATGCAAGAAAACTATATATAACAATTTGAGTTGTGAGTTAGGGTTTTGAAGTGAAGTGTTTAGTTTTTGAGTTTTTGAGTTGTGAGTTAGGGTTTTGAAGTGAAGTGTTTAGTTTTTGAGTTATATTTTCTAAATAAGAGAGTTATTCTTAGAAGAATTAATTATGAGAAATAGCAATTTTTAAAAAATCTTTCACCATATATACTACATCATGGTTTTTGATTACCATATTTTGTCAGACAAAATTACAAAAATCCTCTGATTACCATGATAACCAGAAACGTGATAACTAAAACGTGGACCAGGACGAGGGTAAACTAGTCTTTTCGAGCCGTGTTATGGTAATCGAAAACCAAAATGGTATTTCTTATAAAATTTCAAAAAATTACGGTTCATCTAGGGCTCGAGCGAATCCAACTCAATTCGCTCGTGCCCGAGGGAATATTAGAAGGATCTCGAATTTCTTTCTTGTACTATAAATAAGGGCTCTCTAAACTCTTGTAACATAACTCAGATCCACGAAATAAAAGTTCTAATAATAAACTCTTGTAACATAACTCAGATCCACGAAATAAAAGTTCTAATAAAATTTGTTCTTCTAAAAGCAGTTTTCGCTTAAGTTTTTAGTGTAGAAAGTCTCCTATAGGGATTAGGAGATACTCCTCTAGGGCTTTAGTCCCTATGAGCGAGTAGTTTCCCTAGTAGAGAGGGCTTTAGTCCCTATGAGCGAGTAGTTTCCCTAGTAGAGGTATTAGGGTTATGTCCCTAAGGGTTTGAATCCCTAGATCTATAGATCTGTCGCAGAAATATGAGTTTCTAAGAAATCTGAGAAAATATTCATCATGTGTTGACTAATTTTAAGGCTTTTTGGCCAACTGTCTTATGATCCTAAAATAATCTTTGACTCTTGACGGAGTGTTGAGTAACAGAACATGGCAATGATGAGCAACTGGACTTTGGCGACGGAAGTGCTGTTAAAATAAGGTTGTGAACATATCGGACTCGAGCGATGCTCCCTAGGGGGTGGTTAGGCAGTGTGGCAGTCTCTGGTCTAACCTCGCAACCTCTAGAGTATGACGGCTATGACTGACATGGCTTAGTCAACATTCGAGTTCTGAGTTCTAAAAAAAAGTAAAAGCATCTGAAGAATCGATAGATCTATACGATTTAGGACCCCTTGGACCTGTTCCCCATATTTCTACAAATTAGTTTCTTTTTATTTTGTAGATCTAGTTCCACCAAACACTCAACTACCCCATAAACATTATCTAAACCCTAGATTGCTAGGTAAAGTGTACCAGATTTCCTCGTGAATCGACATCGATCTGTACTATAAGTGACTTAACCGTGCACTTGCGGAATAGAAAGAATTTAAACTCTCGAGAGGCTGTATCTGGGGTGAAACCTAGCGTCGGCCCATGTCTTTGGAGGAAACTCTGAACACACGGGTCATGTCAGCGGCGAGTCATCATAAGCTGTGAAGAGTAAGAACTATGGAAACCTATAAGAGACAAGGAAGGGAGAAAGCAAACACCACAAGAACAAAGAGCACAAAGCAAATAACATATATGGAACTTTCCTGCTAGAAAGAAACATGTACAAAAATGACAGAGTTAACAAGGGGCTCAAGTTAACATGATATCATTCCTATTTGTAAAGAAAAAGCATGAGATTTTCAAGGAAGAGAAACATAAGAGAGCCAACGACCATAGAAAATCATAACTGTTGCATCAAACTAGAATGAGGTTGGAATCTGGGAGCATCCTCAAAGAGGGCAAAGTTTTCGAAGAGAGAAACATATCTTCTTTCAAGAGAGGAAGGCAAACATAATATTCAAAACAGTCTTTAACCTCCTTTCCATGGTGAAGGAGCTAGTGGAGGAAGCAAGTTTCTGGCAAGAAAGCTCCTGCGAGGAAAAGACGGATCACCGGGTAAAGAAATTCGAAAAACTACTTAAAAGATTTTACTAGAAATGTGTAAGGAAAAATAAGACAGAAGGCTAGAAAGGACGATGGTGGGTGAGAAACTTCTAAAAATAGTGACTTGCGGATAAAGACCATTACGAAAACTGTATCTGGGAGAGAAAAAGAGAGTCAAATTTTTTATTCTAGGTAAAGGCACTTATGTGTCTAAAGACATAGATGCAGAAGACTATAATCACATATCGATTCAAAACCTAGGAAGCCAAACAAGATTAAACTCCGCGCAATTGGCTCCACGAGCAGATAAATGGGAAACATGCAATAATTATGGCATTTTTAAATCTAGTACCACATTTTAATCGGGATGGGCACTACATGGTTAAAAAGGTCCATTATAAGGAACAAACGAGCGAATGATCGAAATGCCACATAATTGACAGAAAGCGAATTACAAGCACCATTATTGCAATGCAAAGTTGTTGGAGTGAAAGATGGAAGAAAATTATCTTCGAAAGAGACAACCAAGATTCCAAGAATGATGAGACAACCAAGATTCCAAGAATGATCACACAAGATAAATGGGAAGACATTGCACTTTTCTTCTTATAACTGGTTGCTCAAAGTTCTACATTGGGCTGAAAATTTCGAAGAATGCAGAATCCATGTGGATTGGACGACCAGAGCCGTTTCGGACAAAACAAAGGCCCTTTGCTAATTCGAAAAATAGGTCTTAATTTATATAATTTTACAAAAAATATTTTGTTTTCACTAAAAAAATATATTTATATAATATTAAATTAATTGTTTAATTAAAAATATTAATTAAATTAAATTTACATACTAATATAAAAAAATTGGGCCCTTTAGATATAAAAAATAAGTCCTTAAATCTTAAAAGTTGACTTTAAAAATTAGAAATGTAAAACATAGGATTCAAAAACAAAATTTGTTATGGACTCTTACATATTAGATATATAAAAAATTGAGCCCTTAAATCTTAAAAATTAATTAGAGAAAACAACAAATATAAAACTAATAGTTCAAAAAATATTGTTATGGGACCTAAAAATTTTTTGCGCCATTTACGGTCGTACAATGTAGCACATGCTATTCGCCGACCTTGTGGACAACAATAGAATAGTTTTGTCGATCGTCTGACAAACTACAATCACCTTGTACTTCCAAGTTTTATTGTTCATTATAGGTTATGTATATCAACAATTACTTTTTTTTTTTGTCTTTACAATGGCATAGGTGCCATTGGAACCAGAGTTTGGCATAGAAAAGCCAGTTGAGCTACTGAGTTCTAGCCAACAATTACTTTAGCGGTAGACTTTTGGTGACAAACCGAAAAAACTGAACCGATTAAATCGAAAGTTTGATGAATCGAACCGAACCGAAATAAAATTAAAAACCGATCGGTTCAGAAATAAAATAAGAAAGTTTGATGAATCGAACCGAACCGAAATAAAATTAAAAACCGATCGGTTCAGAAATAAAATAATTTTCGGAATTCGGTTTTTTCGGTTCGGTTTTCGGTTAAAAACGGCGGCCGAGGAAAAAGGTAGAAGAACAAAGAAGATTAGGTTAGATTTTTTTATTTTTAATTTATTGTTATTGGGCTTATTAGCCCAAAACTAAAAATTTTAAGTCTTATTTTTTTGGGTATTGATCCATTAGAATTTTTAGTCTTTTTTGGGTCAGGCCAGCTCATTATTTGTTAAGTTCTTTTTTTTTACGTTGTTTTTTTTTTATTAACAATTTCGGTTTTCTCGGTTTTTAACCGAAAAAACCGAACCGAAATATTATTCGATTTATTCGATAGGGAAACATAAAAACCGAAAAACCGAATAAACCGCATGCCCACCCCTACTAGTAATTCCTCTAGACTTAACATAGGAATTAACATATCGAGAAAACATCATTAACATAGCGTGCGGTAACCGAGAACTTTCGAGCTCCTCGAATCATTAACATAGCGTGCGGTAACCGAGAACTTTCGAGCTCCTCGAGCTAAAGAATCCGCTTCTAAGTTATAAGTGCGAGGTACATGATGAATTGCAAAATCCTTATATTATTTTTTTTTTGTCAGTAAATATAAAATCTCCTTATATTATATTACAAAAAAATCCATAGAAAACATTCACCGTACTAGGTATATAACATTAGTTACATAACCACTCTCAAACCCATGTATACTGTTTTGCACATAAAACAAAGCTTATTTTTAAATGAACATAAAATTAGTCGAACCACCAAAAACAAATGGCTTCTGTGATTCAGAGGAAGGCCAACAGAGGTAGAAGAAGTATGAGTTGAGATGCGAGGGGGATGAGACTGGCTGCACCTCCTGTCTTAGAGTTTCCTGTTGTGTTAGTGATTGGGGGTGGTGTAGCAGCAACAGTAGGAGGAGAAGAACTAGGTGGTGGAGCTGATACACTTGGTGCAGGAGCTTCGACCTCTGGTGGTGGTGGAGTCGTAGATTCCAAGCTTTCATTTTCAAAACCTGCCATTAACACAAACACTCATCACTACTAATGCTACCTTATTCCAAGGAAATATGTAGTCATTTCCTGGTTTTTTCACTCACAAAGAGACGGCTTCCAACCCAAAATCATCCTCTCACGATCGAATACAACGCGGTAGCCAGCCAGAAAGTTCTCTGTAATCCACAAATGTTGTCATTATTATATGCATATATACAGAACTTGTGCATCAGTTTTGAGATACTTACGTCCGATTACATTAACTTTGAGACCTACGCTCTTCAAAACACCCAAGCAGTACATTACATTACCCTCCTGTTACTCATTGTTCATATTCAAAAACCAAAAGGTAAATAGATATGCTTAGTACAGAGAAAGAAAGAAAAAATTAGACACCATACTTAATCTGCACTTTAATATCCATTGCAAAAATTTCTGATATATCTAATGATTTAACAGCACAACGTTTTCTTGGAGGAAGAAAAGTTTATACACATACAGCTTTGGTAAGAACACCATAAGCTGGCTCTAGCAAGTGTGTAAAGGATGATCCAGTGTCGAATTCTGCAAACAGGCTAACGTCAACCGGATCTCCTCCTACTGATACTTCCGTCACATTCACACCATATGCCATACTAGTTTTCATTTTGGGATCAAAAATGTCAAAAAAAAAAAACATTGGGAGATTGAATGAGAATAGGTATAGACACTACTAACTACTTCAAATTAGAAAACTTTAGGTACTGTTTTGACTTTGTACCTTGGGGCAACAGAAATGAATGGAGTCTCCTCCTGGTCTGTGTAGCCTTTGTCTCCAAAACTGATTCTTCCAACAACACTAATCACACGCCCAAAACACATTGAGAAGGAATTTGCGGTGATATTGGCTTTTGCCAGAATGCTCGGAACGGAGTAATCTTTATTACCAAGCCCAAGAACACCATTCACAGAAATATTTCTCTGGAGCTGACCTGTCTGCCTCTGACCGCAACTGCACAACAAACAAGGATTCTATTAAGAAATAATGTACATGAAGGTTTATATTCAAGAAGCACGAAGGATAAGAGTCAACAAACAAGGATTCTATTAAGAAATAATGTACATGAAGGTTTATATTCAAGAAGCACGAAGGATAAGAGTCAACTACTTACCCAAGCGTGACATTAGCTTTGACAGGCTTTAAATCTTCATCCTCTGTGACAAAATGTAATACATCCTGAAACAATGTCCCTTGGGTTGCTGTTTCATCCTCTGTGACAAAATGTAATACATCCTGAAACAATGTCCCTTGGGTGGCTGTGCTGTTAGAGTAGGAAATCTGATAAGGGCAAATACTAGCAGGAGAAGAACACTTTTTCGATCCAAAACATCGTTTGTCCCTGCATCGAATACTTGAACTCGTAGTAGATGCGTTAGGAGTGTACAGATTGAGTGGCACACTCTGTCACAGAGAAGAGAAAACGACAAGAGTTAAGCAAATAAAGATAGTTTATAGAATACGTTTATCTGCTTTTAAGAAGGGATAGGAACCTGTGTAACTCCAATATCTTCCAAGTCGCGGATGCAACTGGTACCACAATTGCAAGGCAACCAAAACAAATCGCTGCCTGTGTCCAGAGCCACCAGGAATGTATGGTACCACAATTGCAAGGCAACCAAAACAAATCGCTGCCTGTGTCCAGAGCCACCAGGAATGTAGAAGGTGGTGTTCCCACAGAGATATTGGCGTAATACAGGCTGAAACATCATATTCAACAATGAATGGAGTTAAGCATCATATTCATACATATCGTTTTACTATCACCGACTTTTCATTTAACAAGAAAGCAAATTGTTGTGAATCAAGATGAGAAGAGGCATTACGCTCCCAGAATCTTAATTGAAGCCGTGAGATTGCCCTGATCGAAAGTGATAGGGGTTTCTTCATTGTTGGATGCAAGACCTCGACCCCTGATCATGCGATCCCGATGAGCTAAAACCTTGAAGTACTCCAAACTGCCCGTTTCCGGAACTATATCATTGAGCCCAAGAGTTTGTTTGACCCTATCAGAGAACATGTGGTGGACTTCAAAGCCAAACTTTCCAGAAGCCTCACATCTCTCAAACCCCCAACCCAATACTAACACAGACAATACCACAAACAGTTGGCGTGCAACGTCCATAACTTCAATCTCCAAGATTTACAGAGAAAAAAAAACTCTTTCGGAGTAAAAATTCTTTCAATTTCTCTGATAAATACATAATCAGCGCGAAATCCCGTACATGTGAGGAAATTGAAAAAGTCAAAAGCTTGACTCGTTCGCATTGTACCAGACATGCTGAGAGAGGCTGATTTGATTCTTTGAACTAATAGTTGTTTAATAAGAGTAGTAGCCATTATTTTGTATCTTCGTCTTCCTCTCTCTTGAGCCGAACTTTGACGAGGGCAGAGTTCTCTTATCAGGAGGGAGACGACTTTTTGAATTTAGCCGTTATAAGTCTTCAAGTCAACTCTTTTGTTTTACGAAAAAGTCCCTTTACTCATCGTTTTTACAATTAACTCCTCTATTATATTATATTTTAATCACAGAACCATTAGTTTCCTTCTATTTGGATAATACAATTTCGTGTTTATTCGCGCTCGTAATAATCATAGACAGCATCGCGGTTGACTTTTTCTTTTCTTGTAGTTGACATTTTAATCATGTCGTAGGTATATACCTAGTTTGCGTTGACTTTTTCTTTTCTTGTAGTTGACATTTTAATCATGTCGTAGGTATATACCTAGTTTGCTTAAAAGATTGTTAAGGTTGATTAAGAAATATAGAAACGAATATATAAGATTAGCTCTTTACACAGTAAAAATGTGGTTTACTCACGATCACAACAGACATACAAAAGAAATGAAGCAAATGAAGAAAAGTGAAAAAGCAGCCAAAGGGTTCAAACGGGTGGACGGGTTAACGGTTCTTGGCGACGGCGTTGGCTGCAGCGAAGGAGGTTTCGATGAAGCGGTAGATCCCGTAAAACCGTTAATATCAGTACCTGGAAGTTGTCAAGAAACAATTACTTACATAGTAACATGGATATTTTAGTAGACCAGTTTTAAGTTAGATTAGGACATACAATCAGATTCTTTCCCTCCCAAGATCATTCTCTCACGGTCGTGGACGATTCTATAGTTGGTCATGAAGTTTTCTAACATAGATAACAAAGGATGTGATTAGGATTAGTAAAAGTGTGTAATAAGATGTTTATTGTAAAAGAAACGTACGTCCGATGATGTTGAAGTCGGCATTAACTTGCTTCAAGACGGCCAAACAGTAGATTTGAAACCTACGCTGTTAAATGAAATGGGGATTGATATATTTATATGAACAAGATTGTATAACTATCTGATCATATGAGAGATGTTGTACATCGGAGGTGTCGAAGACAAGTATGGGGTCGAAGACATCATGGTCGAAGACATCATAAGCAGCTCCACCATTCATCTCAAATCTGATTGATGGAATCTTAGCTTCATCTGAACTGCAAACACAATTACACATTCATCTAGAACTTTTTCTTCTTGAATCATATGTAAAAGCTAAAGATTAGGCAACTTACGATGATGTTATTATATAGCAGAACTCAAATGGGCTTTCCACATTTGCCGGAAGCCGTTTGTCTGGTACAGCGAGATGAAACTGCAAAACACAACACAAGGTTGGTGGGTACATACATACCCAAGAAGCAATCTATGTATGCATCTGAAGAGAAGTCAATACAGTTTAGGTAAGTACGTTTGTGGTTAGAGAAGTGTAGTAAGGCTCAAGCAGCCATGTAACAGCGGTCCCAGAGTCAAATATAGCGCTGAATCCTGTTTCCACAGTCACAGTTCCTACCTTGTATTTGGTTATTCTCACATCGTAAAATGGCCTGCATGAGTTCAGATCATGTCAAAGTACTTATTGGAAAGAATAAGAGAATGGGGTTTAATAAAAGAGATTTTACGGAGAGAGGGTGCCACTCAATGGAGTCTCAAGCTGGTCTGAACTGCCTTTGTCTAAGCAGCCATGTAACAGCGGTCCCAGAGTCAAATATAGCGCTGAATCCTGTTTCCACAGTCACAGTTCCTACCTTGTATTTGGTTATTCTCACATCGTAAAATGGCCTGCATGAGTTCAGATCATGTCAAAGTACTTATTGGAAAGAATAAGAGAATGGGGTTTAATAAAAGAGATTTTACGGAGAGAGGGTGCCACTCAATGGAGTCTCAAGCTGGTCTGAACTGCCTTTGTCTCCGAAACTGATTGTTCCTTTCCCTTTGAGACTAAAACACATTGAGAAAGAATCTGAAGTCACTCCAGCTTTAACCAACATGTTCGGAACAGCTAGGTTATCTATTGCAAGTCCCATGATACCATTTACAGCCACTTTTTGGAACAACCCTAGTTGAGTCTCACTACATCTGCCACCATTTCACGTATTTTGCCAATTAGTTTTGAGTTGGAAACCACTTAGTAATATACTTTAAAATTAAAACTAAGTTAGAAAGAATTACAAACCCGAATGTGATAATATACTTTAAAATTAAAACTAAGTTAGAAAGAATTACAAACCCGAATGTGATCCGAGCATCTCTAGCTTCTCCTTCTTCTGTACTCATGTGGATCACATCCTCAACCAACACACCGGTACTTCTACTTCCCGGCGAGAGATATCGAATTCTGTAAGGACAATCGCTGGTCGGAGAAATGCATCTGTTTCTTGATGCACAAAGTGTGCTATTACAAGTAACCTTGGAGCTTGAAGTTGATATGCTTGGGTTGTAGATGTTGAGCTTTATCCTCTATGTAAAACATGTGTGTATTAAACAGATAATCAAATTCTAATGTTATAACGAATAACATACCAAGAAGATAATAGGTTACCTCTCCTTGGTCAGTTTCCATGTTCCGTATGCAACTAGAATTGCAATTGCAAGGTAACCAGAACAAGTTACTTCCCGTATCTAAAGCCACGAAGAACCACTGAGCTGGTGTCCCTACCGTCACATTCGCATAATGTAGACTGATCATTTATAGTAAAGAAAATATAATCAAAGGTTTATCTATATTAAAAGCAAATTGAAAAACTTAGGAGGTGTCAATATTTTGTATCATACAAATTCAATATTTTGTATCATACAAATTGATTTCGTCTGTGGAGTTGCCATGAGCGAAAGAAATAGTCCTCTGATTGTTGTTGGAGATTAGTAGGCGACCTCGATCCCGATGAACCAAAGCCTTGTAGTAGTCGAAGCTGCCCATTTCAGGCAAGCCATGGCCACCTAGAACGGTCTTGACCTGTTCTGAGAATCTATGGTGAATTTCAAAGGAGACTGATCCTGAAACAGAAGAAGCCCATCTCAAAGTCATAACACAGAAGAATCCAAACTGAAACATGCATCTCAACGTCCCATTACTCCGATTCATTCTCTGATCTTCTTCTTCTCTCTCTCTCTCTATGAATCCAAAGTTTTAACAAAAAGAAAATTAAGGAAGAGATATTTGATTTTTACTTGTTTAGTTTCCTTTTACTACAAGAAACTTAGGAAAAAGTCAACGTTTTGTCTGGTGTTTTGTCTTTGTCAACGGTTTTTTTAGATTGTTATTGATGAATATGTTGCCAACGAAATTCTCAAGTTTAAATTAATTTGTTAACATCAATTCTCGTTTTAACTAATCAAACTTCAATAGAAAATTATCATAATATTTATTTAAGCTTTAAATATCTTTATACACAAAACATCAAGTACATGATCTACCTCCATATGTGAATTAAGACGTGGAAAGATGTTTGTTTCGTGCAGCCGGTACATATTAGGCAATGGTTTGAAAAAAGATGTTTGTTTCGTGCAGCCGGTACATATTAGGCAATGGTTTGAAAAAAATCTTTAAATCTATACGGTAAACAACGGGGTAATTTTGTCATAAATTGATAATTCGAGGATGATAATGCAAAAACTGGTAAAAGTATTTGAAAATAAGAGCCGTTGACCCTGGGCTAGCTAGTTCATGTACTCCTGTCACGGATATTCAGTTCTTCAGATTCATCTCAGTTATTTCTTTTTTTTCTCTATTATTATTATTATTATTATTATTATTTTTTGTTAAATAGCGTATTCATATCTAGGGCTGGGCATTTTACCCAAAACCCGAAAACCCGATTCGAACCGAACCGAAAAATAGTATTCGGGTTTGAATTCGGTTCCAGCTTAGTACCTGTTCGGGTATTTTAAACCCGCGGATTCGGGTTCGGGTAATACCCGAAGTACCCGAAATTTTTAATTTCTAAAGTATATATATGTATCTATAAATAATATGGATATAGAGTTCGGGTAATTATGATTATTTTTGGGATTTTGAGTATTTGTGGTTACTGATTTTCGGGTATTTGTGGTTATTTTTGGGTATTTACGGAACCGAACCGAACCCGAGTCGGTTCCTATATGGGTACCAATTTTTATATACCTGAAAGAACCGAAACTCGAATTACCCGAACCGAACCCGATCCGAATACCCGAACGCCCAGCCCTATTCATATCATTAGATTTTCTTCTGTGATATATAACGGATTGATTTTTAATTTGATATTAAATTAAATATTTTTATCATATTAATAAATTATTTATGTTTGATTATTAATATATTAGATTATAAAAATAAAAATTATAAAGTTAACTATATTTATTACATTAAAAAAATATGAAACATAAGCCAATAAAACAATAAAATTACTAATAGACTAAAATTTTTATAAAATTAATCTATATATAACAATATAATAAACTTAAATTATAATTATAAAAATAAATAAATACATTTCTATTTAATATTAAATAAAACTCAATATGTGATATTTCACTAAAGACAATCTAAGAGCATCTCCGTCCATAGACCGTATCTAAAAGAAAAGAAAATAATATTTTAATAAAAT
>CM071716.1:56328593-56341081 GCA_036630335.1 Physaria fendleri | reverse complement strand
TTTAGCTCTGATACCAACTATGACGCCCCGACCACCTGCAACCCTTATTGGGCCCATACCCGTCACTAGGCCCATGGGCCCCTGCCTGGTCCGACGGCCGGCGCATCACTTCCGGAGGCTATAAAGACTTGTTACCAACTCTAAAAATTACCACATGATCTTTCCCTTTGATTTGTCCTCACTCACACAGTTCTGGGAATACTTCCCGGAAGGTCACCCATCCTTGACTACTCCAGCCCAAGCAGGCTTAACCCTGGAGTTCCGACAAGGTGTTTGACCGAAAAGATAAGTGCACTTTGGTGACCTAGGTGGCCAAATCAATTCTTTTAAGCTCTCCTCATGCCTCGATTGTATTAACAAATCGGACTCATTCTTTGTTTATTTTTTTCTTGCATAAATAAATTGCAGAAAATTAAATTTCAAAATTAAAAGTGCATAATTTCAAATTGCTGAATTTAAATAAATAAATTGAAGAATTTTTTTTTTAAAAAATAATTTTCTTTAATCTGCAAAAAAGAGTGTTAATATCCTCTTGATCTTAAACGAAAAATAAGCATCAAGGATAACATGTTCTTACATCAAAACATTAAACACTTATCAGTTTTCCGTTATTATAATAACGAAAATTAAAGGATTAAGCTTGTAGGAGCATGAATTCTACAACAAAGCAAAACTGAATAATTGCAAGTGATGAATATAAAAACAGAACTAAAAATACCAATATTATATAAAAACAAAACGATTTTTGTGTGGAGTCAACTGTTAATTTCTCCTTAACCCTTTAATTGCCCGTAGTGTGACACCCTTTAATTGCCCGTAGTGTGACGGTTTGATGCAATCAAAGATCCCAAGATAAAACCGCACCAATCTTCTGTCTTGCAGCACCCAAACGCAGAAGCCTACGAACCTTTGTGGTTTGTGTGTACTCTCGTACTTCTTATCTCTCTCACAAAACAAAGGTATATCATATATATGTACATGTGTTTATAATACAATAACATAAAACATTTGAGAGAAAATAAGAGAAATATATAAGAAGTTCATATCATTGTTCATGATTCATGATTCATTGTTGTTCTCTTTGTTTTTGTTTTTTTTAGAGAAAAATCTTACACTTCTTATATATTATGAAAAAGTCATGGAGAATAATGCACATTAATATACAATTAATTTTGTGTCATTAAACGAGAATAATGGAGAATAATGCACATTAATATACAATTAATTTTGTGTCATTAAACCAAATAATGGAGGTTATAAAATAATTTAATCATAATATTAAATCATGAAATCAGCTCTCATTTTAATGAGAGACTTTATTTTGTTGATCATAATTTAGTTGTATGTAGTAATCAATTACACACACTAAAATTATATAACAAATATAAATTATATGACCTCAAATCCCATATAACAAAAGCGAATTTAAATTCGTAATTGAGCCCATGTCCATATCGACTATTCTCTCGCTTATGATTTAGTTTTGTTCGGTTTATCTCCGTCTCAAGGTTTGAACGTTTTGTTCGGTTTATCTCCGTCTCAAGGTTTGAACCTTGTTAAGACTTTACTTTATATGTATATAGATTTTTAGTTCAACCTCCAATGTAGTAAACATTTTAGTTATCCATTTATATCTCAATTTCTTATTCATATGAATTTTTATTTTAATATATGAGTATAAGTACATATATCTAAAATAAAGTTCCAACAGTAACAAGGAACTGAAACGAGAGAATTGAAGATGTGGGAAGTCACTTCATATGCAGCCAAAAACCTCCAAAGCCTAGAAGGCTAAAGCTAGTCTTCCCCATAGACTACTTCATTCACAAACTTACTACCGCTTGGTTGTTATAAGCACGCATTAAACCAATTTTAACAGTCTTATAATGGTGATCAGAACACACTATATTAGAGATGATGATAAATATCTAGATATTTTAGTTTGTTATGCAAGTTGTTGTGATTAGTTTTCCTATATAAACTCATGTAAACATTCATTTCAATTAATGAGAAAATATTTGCTAAAATGGTATCAGAGCTTATTTTAGAATTTTCTCCCAAAAGAAGAAAAAAAAAAATTCAAATCGTTTTTCAAATCGCTTTCGCTTTTTGTTTCGTTTGTTTCAATCGATCTGATTTTTCTTTTTCCCAATCTCTACTCAAAATCGAATCAAGTTTCCTCCATATCTTCTCCACTGTCAATGGATCTATAAGTTCCGATTCAATCAATCATATCTCAAGCTAGCCTCCGATGAAGAAGGATCAGAAATCATCCATCGTGAAGGTGAAGAAGATTCGACAGATTTGATCGACGATTACGAGATCAGTGTTTCCATACTGAATCACAACAGAACGACATTATGAAGCTAATCTATGCCTTAAGAGAGCCACTATTCAATCATCGTCATCTGGTTTGTGAGCTTCTGTTGATGTTAATGGTGAAACAAAAATATCACCGAAGCCTCTTCATGGAATCTCCAACTGTGAGACCTCCAGATCTTCGCAGCTCTAAGTGAGAAATCTGGTTTTATTTCTACTCTCCTCTCATGATTTGATTATGTTACGATGCTGTCATTGAATCTGATCATACCTATGTGATTATTGGTGATGAAATTCTCATTATATCTCTCTGATTTTGGAATATTAAGAGATATAGGCTCAGATCTTGTGATGAGCGCGCCAATGATCCTCTTGGTTTCTTCATTTTCATTGGTTCTGGTTTGCTTAGGCATGAGAATCTGTTGATGATTTATGTATGAGTTGTGTAGAGGAGTTACGATATGATGAGTTGCAATGTGGTGGTGATACTTCACTTGTTGAGTTGTGTGGAGGAGTCTTCCTACTTGTCTCTGTTCGTCCATTGTTGGTTACAATCAAGGATTCAATCGTGTCTCATGAGATGACGAGGAGGTATATGGCTGATATGATTACTTTTGCTGAGATCGATGCCAACGTTGGTGATGGATCGGCTAAAATACGATTGAATCGTTTTCAGCTATGGAGAATGGTTATTTTGAGAGGTATGTTCACTGGAGATTTCTGATTTTATGATGATATGAGATTTGATTCATTTCCTAGTGGTGTTTGGTTGATTGGATTGGAGACATGGATAGAGTTTGGAAATATGGTATCAGTTTCAATCTGTTTTGCTCGGTAGTTCTCTCCATATTGCTTGTGAATTGTTGAGGCTTGTGATATAGCTTCAGGAAATTCTGATTCCAAGTGAGTGTATGTCTTGTTCATGAGCTGTGTGGTTTGTAAGTGCTAGTTCTTCCTCCGTTGTTGCGATTAGGATCATTTGGATGGAATTTGAAATTGAGTTTGTTGTTGCGAGATCACTTGTGGATGACTCGTGATTCAGCATCTCACCATTGATTCAGTTTGCCAATTATGTCACTACATATGTTGCTTTGATGATTCAACTAGATTGTGATGGTAAATCTTGTTTTGTCACCCTATGGTGATTTGTTATCGATTGCTATCAATTGATTTGAGAGTTTTGTTTCACCTTTGCTTCAATTGGCGAGAGACTTCTTTATGGAGGCCTATGTCTCCTTATCGTTGATCACTTTGAATGGATTAGATTATCGGATCAAAGTTTGTATTGCGGTTGATCACTTTGAATGGATTAGATTATCGGATCAAAGTTTGTATTGCGGTTGCTCCATCTAGTATTGCAAGGGAAGCATTGATTTCTTATTTGCTCCACCATTTGATCCAAGGCAAGGAAAGGAGAGGATTGTTTCTATGCGACTAGTGTTACCACAACCAATTGAAGACATTGCCACTTGAGTTTTCCGTGTTTAAGATGAAAGGACTTTCATCTTGAGGGGGACTATTAGAGATGATGATAAATATCTAGATATTTTAGTTTGTTAAGCAAGTTGTTGTGATTAGTTTTCCTATATAAACTCATGTAAACATTCATTTCAATTAAGGAGAAAATATTATCCGTGTGATACTGGACTACCAGTTACTCTGCTGTGAACCTGAATGGCTAAATATTAGCAAATATTTTCCCGGGACTGTGAACCTGGGTGCGAACTTTCACCGGACTGTGAACCTGAATGGCCAAATATTAGCAAATATTTTCCCGAGACTTGAATGTTTAATCACCCAGGTTCACAGTCTGGGACTGTGTACCTGAATGGCTAAATATTAGCAAATCGTGATTAGTATGTGAATGTTTTTAGCCACCCAGGCCCAAACCCAGACTTCCCGAGAGATCGCCTGTTACTGGACTACCAGTTACTCTGCTGTGAACCTGAATGGTTTTAGCCACCCAAATCTAAGCCCAGACTTCCCGAGAAATCGTGATTAAAGTTCGCACCGGGCGGGACTCGAACCCGGATGGTGATTGCCACCCGAACCCGGTCTTTATAGATGCGCCACGATCGCTCGGGCTTCTCATTTCTTGCTTGCGTAGCCAAATAATCAACCTCTAAATTTCATTGTCGAGTGATAAATTTGGAACGAAGGTTAAATCCCATATTGTCTTGCTACCTTAAATGCCCTCAATGAATGTATAAAGATATCAATTTTGTGATAAGACTACTTTGAAGAAATTTCAACAATTGACCAAACACATTTTATTTACATGTTGAAATGTCTCCTAATATTTGTCTCGTCAAAGTAACTTATAGTAAACAACTCTATTTTTGCTTCATTGGAGCATGATTTTTAAATAATATACCAAATACTAATTTTGGAACAATTCCAACATTTTTGCTTTTCTAATTTCCCAAATCCCACGATGAATTGTTTTCTTTTCTATTCGGCGTGATGCTACAAATTAATGGTTCGAATAATATATTAAATTTCTCAATTTGAAGATGTAAGTGGAACCATATGACATAATATAAGATATTGCTTAATATTATTAAAAAAACATCATAATACTAAATTGAAGATTCGAAATTCCAAATTCGAAATTCAGTATACATGACATGTGAGAGCCATATTGCATAATAGTAATCACATATAATTCATCACATTTAACCATTTCAGAATTCTTTTTTTTTTTTTAATTTTATTTTGAATACATCTATTTTTGTATCTTTCATTTCTAAAATAATTGGAAAAACAGTAAACTTTAATAGTTTAGGACTTTACTTTTTTTTTTCTCAAAACCAAACTTCATTAAACCAAATGGGGAAATCACAAAACGTTATCCAAAAATGGTCGAAGCCATAGTGGGATCAAAGTGTCAATCGTGCCAAAATATAAAGAACAATCTTTAGCAAAGTGCGTTATTCGGTCTGCAACCGCGTTGTGTTGTCGATCCACCTTAGTGAAACCTATGCTGTCCCGCACATCAGCAATCTTGCTGCTTATCTCTGTGGTGTATGGCAGAAGATGAGGCCACAAGGAAGGATCACGTATAGCGTTCAGGAGGGAGACGGAATCAGTCTCAAAAATCACTTGGCTGTAGCCCATCTTCCGAATACACGTAATTGCCCATACTAAAGCCGTAGCCTCCGCATCAAGAGGTGATAGTAATTTGGGGTAAGTCTTAGCTCCCCAAAATATCACCCTTCCTTTCGAATTACGCAGAATACACGCTGCTCCACTGCGATCATGAGAGTCTTGTCATGTAGCATCCGTATTGCACTTAAGAACATTAGTTGGCGGCGGTAACCATGTCGTCTCTGTGACCATTAACAGTGGTGAGGTAAGAGCTGTGATGATCTGCTTGTGAGCTCTCCATTCTTCATGGTCCGCTACTGCCATATTGTATGCTACATTCGCCTCTGGTTGAATTCCCTGAAACTGCAACCGCGTTGTGTTGTCGATCCACCTTAGTGAAACCTATGCTGTCCCGCACATCAGCAATCTTGCTGCTTATCTCTGTGGTGTATGGCAGAAGATGAGGCCACAAGGAAGGATCACGTATAGCGTTCAGGAGGGAGACGGAATCAGTCTCAAAAATCACTTGGCTGTAGCCCATCTTCCGAATACACGTAATTGCCCATACTAAAGCCGTAGCCTCCGCATCAAGAGGTGATAGTAATTTGGGGTAAGTCTTAGCTCCCCAAAATATCACCCTTCCTTTCGAATTACGCAGAATACACGCTGCTCCACTGCGATCATGAGAGTCTTGTCATGTAGCATCCGTATTGCACTTAAGAACATTAGTTGGCGGCGGTAACCATGTCGTCTCTGTGACCATTAACAGTGGTGAGGTAAGAGCTGTGATGATCTGCTTGTGAGCTCTCCATTCTTCATGGTCCGCTACTGCCATATTGTATGCTACATTCGCCTCTGGTTGAATTCCCTGAAATAGCAAAGCATTTCTAACTTTCCAAATTCTCCAAATGATCCAAGTCCAAAGGTTGTGATGAGTAGTATCGAGTTCTTAGCTCAGTTGATAGCAAGTGTAAAGCTTCCCATGAAAGGATACGCTTGTATCTGAAAGAATTGTTGCATAAGGAGAGAGAGCCCAAAGTACTCTAGCAAACGGACAAGAGAAGAAAAGATGTAAACTGTCTTCACGTCCTGAATTACATAAACTGCAGCTACCATGTTGTGCCAACCTCTTTTTCCGTAATTCAGGTCCGATTGGAATAGATGAGGTGAGACAGCGCCATAAGAAGTTACAGAGTTTAGGACTTGTAGAAAGATTCCATATACAGCTATAAATTACCGAAAAATTTGGTTGTTGCTCCGGAACCGCATCATTAATCTGAGGCTGTTGAGAAAGCCAAAGATTATAACCCGATTTAACGGAGTAAGAGCCCTTCTCGGAGTGAATCCATGAGTAACCTGATCGAGAGTTTGGGCCTCCTGGTTTTATTTGCAGAACTCGTCGCGGAGCTTTGAAGGTACGAGCCAGCAAAGATGTTGGGTTGTCTAATAGCCTCCATAGTTGCTTACCCAAAAGTGCTAAATTAAAGCCTTCCAAGTTCCTAAATCCCATTCCTCCATGTATCTTTTTCTTTGTAACCTTCTCCCAATTTAACCAATGAATACCTCTCCGTGTTTGTTGATTTTTCCACCAGAATTTGGAGAAGTCTTGGTTTAATCTCGAGATCATTCCCTTAGGAAGAAGATAACAAGACATGGAGTAGGTTGGGAGTGCAAAGGCAACCGCTTTGATAAGTACCTCTTTTCCACCATGAGAAAGAAACTTGTTCTTCCAAGAAGAGATCCTATTTTTAGTTTTCTCCTCTAAGAAGCTTAAAGTTGCGTTTTTTGATCCAATAAAAGCCTCCGGTAAGCCTAAGTAAATCCTCCACCGCCTTCCTGTTGTATGCCCATGTCCTCCTTAATTCTCCTTTTATCCGACTCTGCAACTTTTTTACCGTAAATGATGCTTGATTTTCCAAAGTTGACGCGTTGACCTGATACTTCTCTATATTGCTCCAGAATATCTTTCAGAATACGGAGCTGCGAACGTTCGATGGAGCTGATAAAGAGACTGTCATCAGTGAACAATAAGTGGGAGATGGAAGGCGCATTAGGTGCGATTTGG
Source organism: Physaria fendleri (assembly GCA_036630335.1). Taxonomy (NCBI): domain Eukaryota; kingdom Viridiplantae; phylum Streptophyta; class Magnoliopsida; order Brassicales; family Brassicaceae; genus Physaria; species Physaria fendleri. The sequence goes on along the minus strand of CM071716.1, from coordinate 56,333,610 downwards.
ATTCCGTCCAAACGCTGATCTGTGTCGGTTCGATTCAAGCGGATAATAAGAATCTCGGTGCATAAGATAAAGAGAAATGGCGAAAGAGGATCGCCTTGTCTTATGCCTCGTGTTGGTTGAAAGCGTTCACCAACCTGACCATTGATTAAAACTCTGAAAGAAACCGTTGTGACACACGTCATAATCCACGAGATCCATTGTTGAGCAAATCCAAGAGTTCTCATAGCATCCTCCAAGAATTGCCATTCAACTCTATCAAAGGCTTTCATCATGTCTGTTTTAATGGCAACACAAGATGCAGATACATGCAGGTGAGCCTTTAAGCTATGAACAATCTCTTGCGCTAAGAGAATGTTATCAGAAATAAGACGACCGCTAACAAAAGCTGCTTGTGTTTCTGAAATAATAGAAGGGAGTATCCGTTTAAGTCTGGTGGCTAAGACCTTGGCGATAACCTTGTAAGAGAAGTTACACAAGTTGATAGGCCTGAATTCTGATAATTGCTGTGGCTTCTTCTTCTTCGGGATCAAACAAATATTTGTTGTATTTAGACGATTATCAAACTGGCCCGTCTGAAGAAAATCTCTAACCATGGTGCAGACTTGCGGACCACTATTGACCAATGTTGCTGATAAAAAGCTCCTATGAAACCATCTGGCCCCGGGCACTTTTCACCATACATGTCAAAAACTGCTCTCTTAATCTCAACATCTGTTGCGATCACCGTGAGAATTTGATTGTGAGCACCTGTAACCTTCGGAAGAACATTAATAAACATCTTCGATTGTCTAACAGGAGACGAGTGAATCAGTTTTGAAGAGTAAAGATCAACAAAGAACCGTGTAGCAAAACATCTCATACTGGGATCATCGTAAACCAATTGTCGTGTCACTGTATCTTACAATTCTGTTATTCTGTTTTGTGCTCGCTTCTGCTTCACTGAGGCATGAAAATATTTTGAGTTCCTTCTGTTATTCTGTTTTGTGCTCGCTTCTGCTTCACTGAGGCATGAAAATATTTTGAGTTCCTATCACCCTCTTGAAGCCACTTTGCTCTGCTACGCTCACGCCAGAATGTTTCTTCTTTAAGATATGCTTGCATCAGTTGACACTTAATGTTCTTGTACAAAGGCCAATCCATCGTGTCTCCTCTGGATAAAGTATCTAGTTGAGACTTTAATTCTTGGATTTCCAGCTTAGAATTAGATTGAAAGGTGCGTTTCCATTTAGAGAGGGCTGTACGACATCTTCTGATTTTCTCAACCATGGCGTCAAGTTCATCATCTTCGTTACATCGCCACTGATTTTCTATAATTGTTTTTAGCTCCTTTTTTTCCTTCCATCTAGAATCATAACGATAATTTCCTCTTCGTCGGTTTACCTCTCCATCAAACATTGTAACTATAGGACCATGATCAGAACCTATTCGAGGGAGGTATGTAGAGAGAGCTGCAGGGAAGAGGAGTATCCATTCGGTATTGACCAAAACTCTATTGAGTTTACAGTGTACAAGTTCACCTCCTCGCGTTCCAAACCAAGAGAAAGAGTTTCCTTGATGTGAGAGTTCATGCAAGCCACAACTAGTGATCATGTTTCTAAAAGCGTAGAAAGAGCTATCCGGACGAATCCTACATCCTCGCTTTTCCTCATTACTGATGAGTTCGTTAAAATCACCAAGTAGAAGCCATGAATCAGCTCTGTTTTCTCCCAGTCTTATCAAAGATTCCCAAACCTCTTCTCTTGCATTTGCGATCGGTTCACCGTAGACACCTGTTAAAAAGAAGCTCTTGTTTTGCCATGTGAAAGTTGTATCTATCCAGTGTCTTGTAGTCGAATTAACCGTGACTTGTACATCATCAGTCCATAGGAGCGCAAGACCTCCGCTAAGACCTTGCGGTTCCACCGTCACCAAATTCGAAAATCCAATGTCCTCACATAATTTCTCCATGCAGTTTTGTTGCTGTTTGGTCTCACTGAGGAATAATACCTGAGGATGATACTGACCAAGTGTATCCTTTAGGTGTCGAACTGCCAGGTTATTCCCCACCCCTTGGCAGTTTTTAGGTGTCGAACTGCCAGGTTATTCCCCACCCCTTGGCAGTTCCAACAGGTCGTAATCATATCGACCTATGCGGTTTCTGGATAACCGCAAACCTATCAGCATGTGTGAGACGGGAATGAATTGGAGTAACTACCTCTGGATTGTTGTCCTGAGAATGAGAAACAATCTGCTCTGCAGCAAATTGAGCAAGAGAAAGTTTTGATTGCTTTGCTCGTTTCCTGGTTGCATTGTTATTGGCACAAAGCCTGTGTTTTCGTCTTGGCTTTGCCAGAGTCTGATCCGATGCATTCTGATCAGTTGCCTTAAAGGAGAAATGCTGTTCCTGAGATGGTGAAACTATGATACCAGACTGTAACACTGTTTCTCCAATATCTAAGTTAGGCGAGTGAACTTTTTTCCCTGAACTTAGGAGAAAATCTCCTCCTTGTAGATCCACTCGTTGTAATCGATCACCAAAGGATAAAGATCTATCTTGTTTATTGCAGTCTACCTCCTTTGATGAGGTTCCATTAGCCACTCCCACGTGCTTGGAATCAGAAGGTTCCTTTATCCGCCATTCTTTAACAGATTTGTTGTTTCGTCCCAATCTTGTGAAAACAGAGTCTTCGTGTTGTGTATTTTGAGCATGATCTGCAGAATTTTTCCCCTGTTTTTCTTTTGGCGGTCTGCCTCGTCCTCTTTCATTTCCCTTAGTAATGGTTGTTGGCATATGCGCAGTGTTAACATTATGTATCTCCGGCTGAACCCCTTCACGAAACAGTTCTTTGTCGGGTTGAGAGTTATGTTGATGCCTCTGTCGTTCTGGACAACGATACAGATCGTGTGTCAATCGCTTACAGTGATGACAAAGCTTTAACAGTTTCTCATAAGAGAAATCAAATTTAACAGGATCGCCTTTGGGAAATTTGAACGGTAGTGAGAACACCAATGGCTTATCTACTGGTATTAAGATACGAGCCTGAACGTATTCAACAGAGTCTGAGTTTTTTTGCGTTTAAGATTATCCCTCCAGGACTTTCATCTACCTTCCCTAAACGCTTCCCAACCTCTTTAACTACCGATTTCTTAATCCGGTGTAATGGTAATCCTTTGATGTGTACCCAAATCCAAACATGATTAAGATAGTCTGGTGTTTCATCGGGTGTCCATCGATCTCCCGTAACAAGCCATCCATTAACATACCATGGACTTTTCAACAGAGTATTCTCCAGTTGCGTTACCGTGTCAAAGGTAAATTGAGCTCTGTCTTTAGCTATAGCTCTCCCTTTCATCTTTCCCTCGAGATCAAGTATTCTTGGGAGATCCGTAATCAAATCCTTTACAGAGATGCTATGGATGTTTAGAGTTCTGGTGATCATGCTATTGATGTTCCCTTCAATAAGTTCTTCATCATCAGAATCCTGTATAAGGATAGCGTCTTCCATATTAACTTCCTCTGCTTCTGAAATCTTCCTGATTATGTCCTCATCTCTGGGTCGAGTTGAGCGAGCCATAGTATTTGCCAATAATCAAAAATAAAGTTACTCAAGGTTGAAACACCAAAGTGAATCTACCGAATAACAGTATAGTTGAAAGAGAACTCCGTTGTGAAAATCCGAGAGACTTGAAAAAGAGAATTCCGTTGTGTCTAGGTTTGTCGGGAAGGGAAAAAATTGAGTCGAATAAAATTGAGAAAAAAGAGAAAAATGGAAAAAGTAAAGAGAAAAAAAGAGAAAAAAATGAGATGTTAAAGAGAAAAGGGGTAGATTTCTATTTTGGTGGTGCAAGCTCAGAGATTAGAGCAGGTTTGCAGATCCCGAAAAAACCCTAGGTGTTCTCCCTACCTCTATGGCGGCTGTCTCCCTGTTTAGGACTTTGCTTAGATTCGGAGATCTCCTTCAATTTTTTATTTATTTGAATCGTCAAGATTATTGGGAAATTCGAAGTGTTAGAATTTACATTTATGACATTAATATAATATGTATATATATTCAAAAGTATCAAATGTATACATGTTTATAAATGTAAAATATAATTATATATACATAACTAATATGAATACATATATAATAACTAAATTATATTCTATGCACTTATATATATTTTTTTTGGTCAAACTCTATGCCCTTATATAATCGACTTCTTTGAACAGCAACTTAATAATTGTGCTTACAAATTAATATATGAGATTGCCGTCAGTTAAACGTAATAGTTTTTAATCCCAATTGTGGAAAAAAAAATGAAATAAAATGAAACCAAATTACCCAGTAAAATGAAGCACAATACGAATGGTACTAGATTTTGACCCGTGCTATAATACGGGTTAATATTTTTTTGCAAATTTAAATTATTAGATTTTAGTATATAATAACTATAGATAATAATTTATAAAATGTATATACAACAACAAAATCATATTGTATTTTAATTGAAAAATTTGGTTTATTACGGGTTAATAACTTTCGTAAAATTTGAATTATTAGATTTTAGTATATAGTAACTATAATTAATAATTTATAAAATATAACAATTTTATTTATTTTCAGGCCTACAATAATAAAATCATATTATATTTTAATTGAACAACGTTTAAAATAAGTTTTATTATTATGAACAAACAAATATATGATATCCGATCAGTACTATATCAAAAATAGCACACTCGGAATAATTTATATAAAAGTACATGAACAATAAACTTTTTATACTATTAACTGAGTGTAAATCCGAAAAAATTAATACTTAGAAATACCCTAAATATATAAAAGATAACTATAGATATATAAGTTTTATATATAATATAGCTTTATAGTAATATTTCCCTACCAATTATGAATTTTTGTGTATTTGTCTCCGAAATTGAATTTGCAAATCTATTTTTCCATCACGCTTATAATTGGTGTGAAACATAATTAGTTTTGCTATGGTCAATAGATTTCGAACTTTTAATTCGTGGGTGAATATTCAATAACCATAT
>CM071716.1:56302328-56314172 GCA_036630335.1 Physaria fendleri | reverse complement strand
ACAATTTTTTGTATTATTATATATTCTTTGGTGTTTAAACTATATATATTTTTAGAATATTTAACACTGCACATGGTTCGGGAAATCATCTAGTATATATATATTTGAAAAGAATATCAAATTTGAAAATTAAAAAGTATTCCCCTAAATTTATCTATCACTTTATTTTTTATTTATTTCAATAATATTTATATATAAATATATTATATTATTTCGTATTCCTCTATATAATCACCATTTGACTTTTATATTTATTGGGTTAAAATTATTCCTCTTGTTCAGTTTATTCATTTTCTCTACCTCCAATTTTTTTTTTGTTGTTGTCATGGAGAGCCTAGTAGTAGTCATTTTCTTTAGTTTGTTATGATTTCACTTCTTTTTGTTTAGATACATTTTCTGGTGGAAAGAAGTATTTAAGTGATGTCTGATTAAAGAGACTAATAATGCAAGTTATATATACTAAATGTGAAACAATTTCTCCTAGCTCTTGTTTTCAAATATTCATGTTAAGTTAATGAATGGTGTCACAAGCTGTCTTAGGTTCCCTGATCAACTAAACTCTGACCTTAGAAAGCTACCTGTGAATGTTATACCTTTCTCACGACTCTATTTCTTCATTGTTGGTTTTGCACCATTGACATCAAGAGGATCACAGCAGTACACTGCCTTCAATCTAACTTTTAGCAAAGGCCACCAAAAAGATTTTTAACATAAAGGTTCGATTTTTATGGTTAAGCTGCCAAAAAGACAAGCTTTGAGTTTATAGATAGATGAACATATCATTCTCTAGTCAAAATACTACTCCAAATCAACGACCACTCTTTTTTTGATCTCCGTCTTCTTTCGTCCATTCCCATATGACTTTATAAGGCTGCATCGAGCCTTCTGCAACATTCTCAACAGATGATGAAGCTTCCCGTCTGCTGCATCGAGCCTTCTGCAACATTCTCAACAGATGATGAAGCTTCCCGTCTAAAAACAGCGATCTGAGAAGCAAACCCGGGTTCTACTTCACCAAACCCACCAACACCACTAAACTCTACGATATAGTTATGGCGTTTAGCTAGCTTAGATGCCCAGTTCTTAAACTGTTTCCTAGTCCATTCGAACTTGTGCTCTTGGTTCCTGATATTAGGCAGCTGTGACATGGATTCGTTTTTTGGGTGTTCTTGAGCAGACTTATGGAAAAGTTTGTTGTTGTACTCGTAGTTTGGTGAGGAGACAATCAGAAGTTTTGGCCGAAACAAGCTTAGAACTGTTTTCCCAAATTTACAGGCTTCATGTTCTTCCATGTGTTCAATGACCTACAGATTCAAAATAGGTTATATCTAAAGTCAAACCAGACAATGCTAATGAAGCAATGAGACAAGTAGATAAAATGGAACCTCTAAGCACGTGCCGATGTCAGTGTCATGTAGCCTGGAATCAAACTCCAGGATGGAGCCATCATAGAGTATAATTGATTTGAGGTTGCTAGAGCCTTTGTTTAATTTTGAATGTACCATCTGCAATTTAAACCATGCAAAAATGGTTGATGTAAATCAGAATTCTCCATTCTAATGAGCCATAAATGCTGGGGTCAGATATACCTTAGCAGCACGGGCAAGACGCTTTTGTGAAATGTCAACACCGACAACAGTTTGAAGTGAAGTTGGATGGTCAAGTAGAGAGGATAGTAAACTCCCAGATCCACATCCAAAGTCAACCTGAACAAGTACAGAGACTGAAATATTAAACAAAAAGACCTAGAAAGAACTTGGAATCATAGTAAGCAGAAAGACAGTATGATAATAAAATAAAGACGAAGAGTCTACCAGAGTTGAAGCTGATGATTCTTTTATACGTTTCACTGCATATTCAATGCGCTGTATTGAAAGCGGAGGTTTGAAAAAAACTGACTCGATTTGTTTTTCTGTTGGCCCTTTCACTCCCAACAAACGTACACTGTATTCCAAACCTTCGAGACCTGTGCATTCAACACTCCCAACAAACGTACACTGTATTCCAAACCTTCGAGACCTGTGCATTCAAAGCAAAGAAACTCATCATCAGAATAAAACCTAGCTTGTCTGGAATCTCTCATCTTATTCTTAGTTACAGGTGTATGTTTACTTCTTGTTCATACGCAGTTCAAAGCCACAAAGGCTTTGAAAAAGCACCAAACACATCATTAGAACCAAAACAACATAAGAATAAGATTGATGCTACATTAACCAAAATTGTTAATAAAAAAAAAGTTCCTGTTTGCGACCACAGATGATAAAACATTAGAAGCATGACCTGATAAATGCACATCACCAGTGGTAGCAATCACATAGTCTTTAGGCACATCTGTTAAAAAACGAGCATATTGACCCACAGACATCTGAGTAACAACTGATTCAAGATGTCGATCCATAGATCGAGTCCCTACCTCAAACTCTATCTCTTTCTTGCTCTCAATGACTTCTTTTTTAGATTTTCCATTACTCGAAAATTCAGCATCTACCTTCAAGGATACAGAATAGCATATGCTAACCATGGAACCGTTTGGTATGGATCGAATATAACTTTGTTTCTGTGATTTGTCTATTTTGTCTCTACTTCGGAAAAGTCTTCTTTGAAAAGTCTCTTCCATCAGGACCGACATTTCAAATACCATACCCAGATGTTCATCCGTATAACCTGGTTGGAGTGGATATGGATATGAATCCATATTCTCCTGCTCCTCCAAAAGCTTACTAAACCATAAGAGGGCATTCAATGAAGCATTTTGGATAGCATAGTTTTCCTTCTCATAGAACATTGTCATCGAGCAATCTAAAACCAAATCCTGGGACTTTGAGAGAATTTTCACTTCACATCTGTATCCAGTCCCTGACCCTGGTATCTCCTCTTTTCCCCTGCGCCTATACTCATTGTAGCTATCATCTTCTGAGTCTTTCAACTTCTGGTAGGAACTTAATATGCCAGACACTGACTTCACAGGAGCAGTAGATATAGTAAAAATGGGTTCTGCGGTAGGAACTTAATATGCCAGACACTGACTTCACAGGAGCAGTAGATATAGTAAAAATGGGTTCTGCCAGTTGGTGCTGGTGGCAGAACATGCAGAGAATCTCCCTGGGAAATGGACCTATCCAATTAGACTTTTTAGTGAATGAAAAAGGCAACTCCGCAGCAATTAGTGCTCCTCGGGATAATTTATACATTCCATTAGGAGACATACCACAACATATCCTACAGAAGTCAAAAACATGGTAAGATATGCAGTGCTTCAGAGGATGGAGACATACCACAACATATCCTACAGAAGTCAAAAACATGGTAAGATATGCAGTGCTTCAGAGGATACTAGAGACCTGAAAAATGACTTTAACGTTAGATCATCATGCTCAAGATTTTGGGACTTCCATATATAACCAACAGATGCCACGATCGCATCACCTTGAATATCTAGACCACTAAGAAAACTAGCTTTTGCATTCCGAGACTTTTCAAGATGTGATGATTCATTAACTGGACGTTTTTCGCGAGCTTTCCATGAATTATCGAAAGACTTCAACTTAGGAATGGCAGAGTATACTCTACATTCGTATCCAGAGGATGTTTTGCCAATAGTCCTGTTCAGAAAAACAAAATAGGTTTAATAAGATTAACACGAGAAAACTCAGTTTTATTGACAGATAAGACAACCTAATCACCTGGATATCATCACTTGGCTGCCATCCATCAAATCAAGCTTTTCAGCAATAATATCCAAGTAATACCGACCTGATGAAATATTAAGAGTGACTGGCTTAACAACCTCTTCACCGCCAATGGTACATTGTATAAGCACAGCCTCAACATTCATGCTTTCTACATGTGTGGTCAGGGCTTTTATAATCGCTGGAGGGTATGGTTTTTTCCTTCGGAGTGAATCTACATGCGGAGATATGACAATGTCGTCCGGCAACTTAGCAGCAGCCTTCATAACATAAGACATGAGCAAGATAGGGTCTGAGTGCACAGAAGGATCAATCACTTTACAGCGACATTTAATCTTTGTATCGAATGTAGCAATAACAGAAACAGGAAGTGATCCGCAACGTTCACCATTCCTTTGCAATGCCGTCCTAAGGTGACCTCCCAGAGGATGATTAGCTGATAGAAACTACAATGGCAACATCTTAAAACGTTAGTTCCAAAAACCTTAACTTGGTTAGTTATATAGTGCCATTTGTATTAAGAGAGCTTTAGGCTTTTAATCCAGTGATCAATTAATTGTTAAATGAGATAAATCAACATTATCGAGGAAACTTGCTTTTGACTAGCTAAACTAACCTCATCAGAAAATATGTACTTAATGTGTGCAACGATATCATTCCAAGCTTCCTCCACGGTAATACCATCATCATCATCATTATCATCATCATTCTGAGGCTGAATGGCTAGCTGCAAAATGAATAATAACGTCTTCTTTAACATAACAACATTCAGAAACACAAAGATAAAATAACGGAGAGAGAGAGAGAGAGAGAGAGAGTATATTCTACACTCATATCCAGAGGATGTTTTGCCAATTGTCCTGTTCAAAAAAACAAAAAACAAAAAAAGGTTTAATCAGATTAACACGAGAAAACTCCATTTTATTGACAGATAAGACAACCTAACCACCTGGATATCATCACTTGACTGCCATCCATCAAACCAAGCGATTAACACGAGAAAACTCCATTTTATTGACAGATAAGACAACCTAACCACCTGGATATCATCACTTGACTGCCATCCATCAAACCAAGCTTTTCAGCAATAATATCCAAGTAATACCGACCTGATGAAATATCAAGAGTGAGTGGCTTAACAACCTCTTCACTGCCAACAGTACATTGTATAAGCACAGCCTCAACTTTCATGCTTTCTACATGTGTAGTCAGGGGTTTTATAATAGCTGGAGGGTATGGTTTTTTCCTTCGGAGTGAATCTACATGCGGAGATATGACAACATAGTCCGGCAACTTTGCAGCAGCCTTCATGACATAAGAGGGAGTGAATCTACATGCGGAGATATGACAACATAGTCCGGCAACTTTGCAGCAGCCTTCATGACATAAGAGATGAGCAAGATAGGGTCTGAGTGCACAGAAGGATCAATCACTTTACAGAGACTTTTAATCTTTGTATCAAATGTAGCAATGACAGAAACAGGAACTGATCCGCAACGTTCACCATCCCTTTGCAAGGACGCCCTAAGGTGACCTCCCAGAGGATGATTAGCTGATAGAAACTGCAACAGAAACAACTTAAGAAGTTAGTACAATAATCCTTAAGTTGGTTAGTTATATAGAGTCACTTGTATGAAGAGAAATCCCACGATAGCTTTAGACTTCTAATTCAGTAATCAATAAATTGTTAGAATGAGATAATATCATCGAGGATATCTAAAATTGCATTTGACTTGCTAAACTAACCTCATCAGAAAATATGTACTTAATGTGTTCAACGATATCATTCCAAGCTTCCTCCACGGTAATATTATCAACATCATCATCATCAATATCATCATCATTCTGAGGCTGAATGCCTAGCTGCAAAATGAATTATAACGATTTCTTTAACATAGCAACATTCAGAAACACACAGATACATGGAGAGAGAGAGGTATAATAAAGGAAACCTTCTCGAGAGCCAATTCAGCAGCGGATTGTTCAGAATCCTTCTTTTTCTTGAAGACATTAGGAAACCTTCTCGAGAGCCAATTCAGCAGCGGATTGTTCAGAATCCTTCTTTTTCTTGAAGACATTGGAGACAACAGAAAAGTCTGGTAGCTGCAAGTGGCATCGATAGAGGCATTCTGTAGAAGAAACATGAACTTCCTCAATTCTGTAACTGGCTTTATCACCGAACTTGTGTTGTATAATTTCCTTTGGAGTAAGAGTCTGTTTCTCCCCACCCGCCATCTTCAACTTACTGTAGATTCTCTAAACACTGAGCAAAACAAAGCAATACATATGACTCGTTTAGATAATTCAAAGATCGTGAAAAATGGCAACTTTAGTGCAAAAAATTGCACAGAACCCAAAAAAAACTAGGGTTCCTAAGAGATAGATATATCATAAGAAGATGGCCTAAAAATCCGAAGTGTGGTTTGGTTTCTCAGAAGATATTAAATTCTCAGTCTAATTGACTCTTAATTCCGCAAAGAACACAAAGAAATTTGAAAATCCAAAGGAGATAATCACATTTCATAGTAAGTAACATAGGGTTTCACGGTGATGAAACAGAGGAATATGAATCTAAAGCACCGATTTTTTCGCGCGAAGGGATTAAACAATTAAAAAAAGGGTTGACCTAACGTTACTATGAGCGAATCGTGTGAAACAGAAACGAATGGTCGATGAGATTTGAAGCAAACTATAAATTTGTAAGAGGTCATATCATTTACATACCTACTCCAACATCGGCCACTGGATGTGTTTAACACTTGTGTTAAAGTGCTAGCAGATATTCCAAGAGACTGACCAAGTGCTAAAGCTTCTGAAGTACCAAGCATACTTACAGCCATTGCCAAATTGTTACAAATCTTTGCAGCCTAAATTTGAACAAAGAACATGTTGTTTTTAAGTCTACTTCAAAAAAGATTCATCCTTAAGAAGACAAATGAGAGATACTGTAACTGAAAAGGTTACAGAAACATGGTATAGTTACAGTGAACTTACAGATCCATTTCCTGAACCACCACAGTAGATGGAAGTTCTACCCATAGATTGAAGTATTGGTCTAGCAGCTACGTAAGCATCTTCGGGACCTCCAACCTCATAAAATTTGTAGTTGTATCAACTCAATTGTGCTATATGATAAGTATGCAAGCACATATAATATGATATCATAGTCTTATTACAATCATATCAGATATTATGCAAGCACATATAATATGATATCATAGTCTTATTACAATCATATCAGATATCTCCTATATCTCTTATAGTGCCAAATTTTATCTTACATTACAATCATAAGCATCCATAAAGGATATTTTGTTCACAACATACCATGAAAGTAAGTGTACCAGCTTCACAATCATAAGCATCCATAAAGGATATTTTGTTCACAACATACCATGAAAGTAAGTGTACCAGCTTCCGCAGCAAGTACACCTCCAGAGACAGGAGCATCCAACATAAGTGGCTTTTCCCAATTATCTGCATCAAAGATGCTTAAAATTATTTAAAATGAAACTGTTGTTTACTCATAAGAAGAAACCAACTTCCTTTCAAATCAAATCTAGGCTTTACCTCTCTTTTCTTTCAATTTACAGTTAGAAACAGCAAGCGAGATTTTTCGAGTTGTCTGAGGATCAATAGTGGATGAATCTATTAACAAAGCAGGTCTTATAGCATTTTCTCCAATAAGCAACCCATTTGTTCCTGTGTACACATCCATCACCTACATGAATTACAATGTTTCATAATAACATCAAATCAAGAGAACATGATTTCGAAGTTTTATCCAAGTTTTGACCATCTATCATCCCCAGGAGAGGTAAACAACAGTACTATCTCTTAGAATGTATATTTCCGAATCATGCATCTATAATTAACTTACATGAGATGATGAAGGCAACATTGTAATCACAACTTCGCTATCTTGTGCAACTTCGTAAGGAGTTTCTCTAGCAGAGACTCCCAATTCAGTGAACATCTTCATAACATCACGTTTTCTGTAAAATCAAACGCAAGTAAACGAGCAAACAAAGGTTAGTCAAATGAATCAACACTAACCATATTGAAAATGGGGTCTAAAAGGATAATTACATGTCATGAACCGTAACTTTATATCCAGCTTTCACCAGATTATTCACCATTCTAGACCCCATGTTTCCAAGCCCTATGAAACCAACATTCTGCCCCAAAAAACCGAAAATCGAATTGATTTGATGATTATAGATAAGAAATCAAAGATCAAAATTTCAGTTTGGCCATAAAAACTATGCTTGAGATAACAAAAGTTAAGATTTTTTCTTCCAACTGCCTTTAAAGTTCATGTTTTGGAACGTTTTAAGAAAAAAATCCGATTTTGTATGTGATCATCAAGAGAGTTTGAAAACCGGAACCTGAAATTGATTGGAATTTTGAGACGACGAAGAGAATCTGTGGAGACTTGAATAGTTACAACATACGAAACTGGTTTTGAATCTGGATAGACAAAGCAGAGTCTGAGCTCTTCGAATCGCCATTGATGAAGTTTAAGAGAGTAGGTAGCTACTAGAGCGAGTGTCAGACGCAAGTCTCCTCTTTCTCTCTGTCTCTATCATCAAAACATTCAGATATGACACCTTAATTCTCAACAATCATAAGCATCCATAAAGGATATTTTGTTCACAACATACCATGAAAGTAAGTGTACCAGCTTCGGCAGCAAGTACACCTCCAGAGACAGGAGCATCCAACATAAGTGGCTTTTCCCAATTATCTGCATCAAAGATGCTTAAAATTATTTAAAATGAAACTGTTGTTTACTCATAAGAAGAAACCAACTTCCTTTCAAATAAAATCTAGGCTTTACCTCTCTTTTCTTTCAATTTACAGTTAGAAACAGCAAGCGAGATTTTTCTAGTTGTCTGAGGATCAATAGTGGATGAATCTATTAACAAAGCAGGTCTTATAGCATTTTCTCCAATAAGCAACCCATTTGTTCCTGTGTACACATCCATCACCTACATGAATTACAATGTTTCATAATAACATCAAATCAAGAGAACATGATTTCGAAGTTTTATCCAAGTTTTGACCATCTAATCATCCCCAGGAGAGGTAAACAACAGTACTATCTCTTAGAATGTATATATCATCCCCAGGAGAGGTAAACAACAGTACTATCTCTTAGAATGTATATTTCCGAATCATGCATCTATAATTAACTTACATGAGATGATGAAGGCAACATTGTAATCACAACTTCGCTATCTTGTGCAACTTCGCAAGGAGTTTCTCTAGCAGAGACTCCCAATTCAGTGAACATCTTCATAACATCACGATTTCTGTAAAATCAAACGCAAGTAAACGAGCAAACAAAGGTTAGTCAAATGAATCAACACTAACCATATTGAAAATGGGGTCTAAAAGGATAATTACATGTCATGAACCGTAACTTTATATCCAGCTTTCACCAGATTATTCACCATTCTAGACCCCATGTTTCCAAGCCCTATGAAACCAACATTCTGCCCAAAAAAAAAAAAAGAGATTTCATTTACATAAATCGAATTGATTTGATGCATATAGATAAGAAATCAAAGATCAAAATTTCAGTTTGGCCACAAAAACTGTGCTCGAGATAATAAAAGTTAAGATTTTTTCTTCCAACTGCGAACGTTTTAAGAAAAAAAAATCCGATTTATGTTCTGATCATGAACAGAGTTTGAAAACCAGAACCTGAAATTGATTTGAAGTTTGAGACGACGAAGAGAATCGGTGGAGACTTGAATAGTTACAAAATACGAAATTGGTTTTTAATCTGGATAGATAAAGCAGAGTCTGAGCTCTTCGAATCGCCATTGATGAAGTTCTTGAGTAGTTGGGTAGCTAGTAGAGCGAGTGTCAGACGCATGTCTCTTCTTTCTCTCTGTCTCTATTATCAAAACATTCAGATATGACACATTAATTCTCAGTTTCTTCTGAAAGTCGACTGTTACTTTTAAAATTATCAGTAGAACCCAAATAATAGGCCCAATAAATATTCGTTTAGAGCCCATAAAGACCCACGTTAACAAATTCTTTTGTTCCATAATTTTATCGTAGATTAACGAATTAGGGTTTCCGCTTCCCACACACAGCTGCAACACTATCTTCTCACAAAAAAAAAAAAAGAGATTTCATTTACATAAATCGAATTGATTTGATGCATATAGATAAGAAATCAAAGATCAAAATTTCAGTTTGGCCACAAAAACTGTGCTCGAGATAATAAAAGTTAAGATTTTTTCTTCCAACTGCGAACGTTTTAAGAAAAAAAAATCCGATTTATGTTCTGATCATGAACAGAGTTTGAAAACCAGAACCTGAAATTGATTTGAAGTTTGAGACGACGAAGAGAATCGGTGGAGACTTGAATAGTTACAAAATACGAAATTGGTTTTTAATCTGGATAGATAAAGCAGAGTCTGAGCTCTTCGAATCGCCATTGATGAAGTTCTTGAGTAGTTGGGTAGCTAGTAGAGCGAGTGTCAGACGCATGTCTCTTCTTTCTCTCTGTCTCTATTATCAAAACATTCAGATATGACACATTAATTCTCAGTTTCTTCTGAAAGTCGACTGTTACTTTTAAAATTATCAGTAGAACCCAAATAATAGGCCCAATAAATATTCGTTTAGAGCCCATAAAGACCCACGTTAACAAATTCTTTTGTTCCATAATTTTATCGTAGATTAACGAATTAGGGTTTCCGCTTCCCACACACAGCTGCAACACTATCTTCTCAGCAATGGTAACCGAAGCTTTCGAATTCGTCTCCGTTCCTTTCAATTCCGATGGCTGGGGACCTCCAGACGCTTCCGATGTTTCTTCTTCCGCCTCTTCCACAAGCGTCGCTGCCGCAAATCTTCTCCCCAACGTTCCTTTTGCTTCATTCTCCCGTTCGGAGAAGCTCGGCCGTGTAGCTGATTGGACTCGCAATCTCTCTAATCCCTCCTTCATTCTCCCGTTCGGAGAAGCTCGGCCGTGTAGCTGATTGGACTCGCAATCTCTCTAATCCCTCTGCTCGTCCTCCCACTGGATCCAAATCCGATCCATCTGCTGTTTTTGATTTCTCAGCTTTTGCAATCGACGAAGGATTTGGGATCACTTCCTCTGGTGGAAATCCTGATGAGGATGCAGCATTTCGTCTTGTTGACGGTAAACCTCCACCGCGTCCTAAATTCGGACCTAAATGGCGTTTTAATCCTCACCACAATCGGAATCAACTTCCTCAACGGCGAGATGAAGAAGTTGAAGCGAAGAAGCGTGATGCTGAGAAGGAACGAGCTCGCCGTGATCGTCTCTATAATCTCAACCGTAATAACATCCATCACCAGCGCCGTGAAGCGGCCGTTTTCAAATCATCCGTTGATATTCAGCCTGAATGGAACATGCTTGAGCAGATCCCTTTCGCAACATTCTCAAAGCTCTCATTCACAGTTCAAGATCCAGAAGATCTTCTTCTCTGCGGTGGCCTTGATGAGGATGCAGCATTTCGTCTTGTTGACGGTAAACCTCCACCGCGTCCTAAATTCGGACCTAAATGGCGTTTTAATCCTCACCACAATCGGAATCAACTTCCTCAACGGCGAGATGAAGAAGTTGAAGCGAAGAAGCGTGATGCTGAGAAGGAACGAGCTCGCCGTGATCGTCTCTATAATCTCAACCGTAATAACATCCATCACCAGCGCCGTGAAGCGGCCGTTTTCAAATCATCCGTTGATATTCAGCCTGAATGGAACATGCTTGAGCAGATCCCTTTCGCAACATTCTCAAAGCTCTCATTCACAGTTCAAGATCCAGAAGATCTTCTTCTCTGCGGTGGCCTTGAGTACTACAACCGCATTTATGATCGCATAACTCCGAAAAATGAACGCAGGCTTGAGCGTTTCAAGAACAGGAACTTCTTCAAAGTCACTACGACTCAAGAGCCATTGCCTGAGGCTAAAGATGATATCAATTCTGCTTATTCTCTAGGTGTGGAAGCTGCGTATATCAATCAGAACTTTTCGCAGCAGGTATTGGTGAGAGATGGGAAGAAGGAAACTTTTGATGAGGCAAATCCATTTGCAAATGAAGGTGAAGAGATTGCTTCTGTAGCTTATAAGTATAGGAGATGGAAGCTTGATGATAATATGCATCTCG
>CM071716.1:56282066-56292218 GCA_036630335.1 Physaria fendleri | reverse complement strand
CGGAAGCGTCTGGAGGTCCCCAGCCATCGGAATTGAAAGGAACGGCGACGAATTCAAAAGCTTCGGCTACCATTTTTGAGAAGATAGTGTTGCAGCTAAGGCGAGAACCCTAATTTTAGGTTCGATTGAAGAAAATGTATTGAGAAAACGTATTTGTTTATTATTGGGCTTATGGGCCTTCAATGACTATGATTTGGACCAAATTTTAACATCAGCTCACTCTTCAAAGCCCATAAACAAGTTCAGTTTTGTGATTAATGGAATGAGACAAAATATCTTAAAAAATCTTCTTAATAATGATAATCATAAAAATTCATATATTTCACATTTTTAGTAAAGATAAAAGTACATATTATGCCCATAATGAAACATCACTTTCACAGGATACAATCAATTCAAGATAAAGAAAAAAAGGAACAAGAACAAGAACATAGAACTTTTATAATACAAAAGGAACAAGAAAATAATATTAATTAAGACTGTGCACAAACTTCTCCAGTCTTTGAGGAATGTTACTCCTAGCTGCATAATCACACTCTTCCACCTATAATGTCAATAAAAAATATATATAACTTTAAATATATTCGTAAAAACAAACAAAAAAAAAATATTATAAAATTTTCACACCTATATCTGGATACTACTAAGCTAGGACACAACTAGTTCAAACTGTAATAGCTAGAAGCCTAAGACACAACTAGTTGAAACTTACATCAGATGGGACCAAATGTAGTTTCTCAACACTTTTTAAGGTGGCTAAATATTGATTCTGTTCCCACTCTGTTTATACAATTTTCTAGATTAGACCTAATTTTAACATAGCTGTAGTAGCAAATTTTGACCTAATCTTCTAATTTATACCTTGCAATGAAGAGTATGGAAGACAGAATCATCAACAATGGAGTAACCAGCATGAGTGATCTCAGTTCTAAATTCTTCACTGAGAATACGAATAATCTCACAAAAGATAAACTTATGTTCCAAGCTTGTCACTAGAAAGATGTGAAGAATAGAACCAATTTCTTGAATCTCGATCTTTGGTAGCCTTCTAGGCACTTCAGAGACAACACTCGAAGAAGAAGAAGAAGAAGCAAGTTTTCTTTTCCTTTCTTTCTTTTTCTCTATGTTGAGTTGTAACTTCTTGATGTAGTTTGTAGCTTCGTCTAGCTGATCAGGTAGTGTCATAGCTTCCTAACATCAAAACAAGACAACAAGTTATTAAGATGTCCTTCGTCTAGCTGATCAGGTAGTGTCATAGCTTCCTAACATCAAAACAAGACAACAAGTTATTAAGATGTCACACATGGAATCAAAAGATTGTATTGTGGATAAAAGAGGATAGAGAAGAAGAAGAAGAAACCCTAGAGGAATGATGAGGAAGAAGAGAGATGAGTTCTGAGTAGAGAGATTTCATTTGTATTCTTCTATTTTTCTCAATCGTTTTGCGATCCATGGATTTTGGTTGGCCTGTGTTTGAATGATTTGCCTCCATAGCTTTTTTCTTTGTTCTTGAATTGTATAGAGCATGATGATAAACTCAATATTAACCACACTTATATAAAGGAGGTTTGTTGAAGTGATAACTTGATTCGCCTAATGTTGATAATTACTAATTTAGTATAAAAAAGGTGGCTGTAAAAGAGAAACATAATATTAATATAATATTATATATACCTAAATACTAAAAAGTTATATAGAAGAAACAAAAGCAAGACAAAGTTAAAAAGAAGTTCCTTAAATATAATTCTTAACTCATGTTAGGGTTCATATTTTTTATTTGTTCATATAAAAATGGGATTGTTAAGCATGTCATAAATGAATCAACCTTAGTCTGTAAGAGGCTGCATAAAGTCATTTATCGATAATTGATTTTTATTTAAGTTTTTATAAAAACTCATTTGTTAAAAGCAAGATTATTAGACAAAAAAATATAAATCGATCCACGCATATAGTATCTCATTGATTGATTATACTATTTTTATTTTATTTTTTCTTATAAAACTACTCAGCTAATAGTTTATTTGAATTTAAAACCATTGCATGATTATAATCAACAATTTCAAACATTAATCTTACTTTGTTACATTTACTTCCTATGACATCTTGATTAAGATTTTTTTTCTGAATCCCATAATTGGAAAATACTAGAATTATTAGTACTATTATTATTTGTTTTCTATAAATGGATGCAAGAGAAAAGAGTAAAAAAAAGAAAAGAAATAGTGGTGGGGCGAGGATGGTCAACTTTTACGGTAAGGGGTAGGAAGGGGAATAGCGTGGACTTTGTTGAACCAAGGATGGTCAACTTTTACGGTAAGGGGTAGGAAGGGGAATAGCGTGGACTTTGTTGAACCACTCGAACATATTATAGTCGACGACATCATCATAAAGACATTCTCTTCCTCTTTTGTTCCCATCACCGAACATATTATAGTCGACGACATCATCATAAAGACATTCTCTTCCTCTTTTGTTCCCATCACCAAATGTTTTCTTTGTACACTCTTCTTTTCATTTTTTTTATGTACATACTAGATTTGATGTTTTGTGTCGGATACCATGTAGTATTACATACTATAATTCTTGGTAAATTATGTTAAATACTATCTTACAATTACAATTTCTTAAGAATAATAATTATTATAATAATAACTAGATGATTTCCCGCACTATGTGCAGCTTTACTTATTATACAAAATATTTTTATAAAATTTGAAATTATTTATCATTTTAATTAGTTTAAATTAATCCAAAATACCTTACACAATCATATTACACCCACAAACTTTCATATCACAATTTATATACACAAATTTTGAGATTCGTCCAAAACCCACACATATCGTATCTTAAAACCGACACAGATCATATTTTGAAACCGAATTACCACACAGATCGTATCTTAAACCACACAGATCGTATCTTAAAAACCGACACAGATCATATTTTGAAACCGAATTACCACACAGATCGTATCTTAAATCCGAGATTCCACATATAACAATTTTTTATCTGTGTGAAATCTCGGATTTAAGATACGATATGTGTGTTAAATCGGTTTGAAAATATGATCTGCGTTGGAACTCGAGTTTAACAGAAGATCTGTGTAGGTTTTAGATGATTCTCAAAGTCGAGTGTAATAACTGTGATGTGAAAGTGTCTGGGGATAATATGGTCGTCGACCCGATGATATATTTAATAATGATTCAAATAATTAAATCATAATAGCATATTCGTAAATAAGATATGTGAGAGTGATTTTGACACGACACCTAAGCTTTTTTGTTTCTCAAATAATAATATATAGGATTATCAACTCAATTTTTTAAAAAAACTTATTACATAGATTTGAAGTACTTTAAAAAAAAAATGCTATATGAAAAATAAGAAACAAAAAAGTCAATTTTATGTCCATGACAAAAGGTTTACATCACGATTTTTTTTATTTTTTTTTTTAAATCGTTTACATCACGATTTTTGTGAATATATAAGATGGCTTTGTTTCCAAACTTCTGTAGATTTTTTAATTTTTGTATTTTCAACTAAAAAATCCAATAGGAATGATTATATGTTTCTTGTCCATTAGTTCATATTTCCACCAAAATCCCAAAAAATCAAATGTCAAATTTGTAATGCAGTCGACATCAACAAATCAAATCGGGTTTCATAAAAATTTACTTCCCATTCTATTATACATTCTTAAAATTTGTATGAAAATCTTTATTTATGAAGTTTAATTTTACATAAACACATATATATATGATCTTAGGATACCCCTCATGCGTAGGCCATAGAAGGTCGAATCAAATTCCTTAACATGTGAAACTAACATGTGAAACTATAATTTTTTCTTTTGTAAAACAATAATCTAAATCATAAAGTATGTTATTAAACCTGTAAAACCTTAATAACAAAATGCTTTTGAAAAAAGTAAAATTTTCATGAGTTTAGTCATTACATTCATACATCAAAAATAACCCTCTAGCAAAACACTTCCACCTATTACCTTAGACTGCAAATATTTTACAGGTTTTGATTCTAAGCAATTCATCAATGTGACATGTCTCTCATCTTCCTTGCTCCATTCAGGCAAAACTTCAATTATTACTTTTTGCACAACTCCATCACTCAGAAGCACTTCAAGATCTTTGATGTTGTTCCCTCTCAAATCCAACAAGACATTGCATAGTCCAATCTCATAACAGTAATCCAAAATTGAATCCAAATTTAACCTTTCCATTACTAAGGTTTCAACCATTGCGGATTCCGCAGCCAATTCCTTTTTGGTGAATATCACAACTTTTGGATCTGATTCTTCCATAGGAGACTGTTGTGCATTGCTAGCTATAGGTTGGACTGAAAAATTAGTACCTTCTTGTGACGAAATGCTTGAGAATTTATCGGCTAGCGAGGAAGAAAGTATTATAGCATCATATTCTTGTAATAGCTTTGAGTAGTAACCACCAGTATCCAAAGCCCCTTCCCCAATCTTGTCTAGAAAACATCCATTAACAGATATAGAATACCTGCAAAAGAAATTATCAAAACTTGAAAAACAAACTACTGATTCGAGTTTGTCGAAGCAATGAAGTTCACCTAAGGGCAAGAAGAGGCTTTTTGGTTAACATACGATGAATGAATCCCTCATTCATCTTCTTGCATAACTCTTCTTCAACACCAACAGTAACATCAATTCCAGCATCTTTCAAACGACTGATACCAGAAGAAGAAACAATTGGATTTGGATCAACCATTCCTATCACTACTCTTTTAACCTTAGCCTTAATCAAAGCTTCTGTGCAAGGTGGTGTTCTTCCATAATGATTACATGGTTCTAAACTAACATAAGCAGTAGCATTCTCAGCTAAGTCTCCAGCATCCCATAATGATTACATGGTTCTAAACTAACATAAGCAGTAGCATTCTCAGCTAAGTCTCCAGCATCTCGAAGAGCAAATACCTAACAATGCCAATAACTCATTAACATTTAACACCTACTATACTCCAATTCCACTATCAAGTTTTCTCATTTTCAATAACCCAGCAAAGAAAACTTGAAATGAAATTGTTACCTCAGCATGAGGCTGACCAGCTTTGGGATGAAACCCTTCACCAACAATCTCTCCGTCTTTAACTATGACACAACCTACCATAGGATTAGGACTTGTACACCCAATTGCTCTCTTTGCTAATTCCACACACTTCCTCATATAAAACGCATCATCAGTTTCAACACCTTCGCTTCTCACGGCAGCTAAAACTGGATTGCGTTGAGATCTAAGTGATGTTTTAAAGGATACGGTCAAAAAACTGTGCTTTGAGTTTTGAAATGAAGGGAAGTTGAAAATGCGGTGAGGATTTGAGGATATTGATAAAGCTGGAATTGAAATTCGAGGAGTGAACGAAGGATTCGAAATTAAGATCTGCATATCACTATTGAATTCTGTTTCGGTTTAGAAATCGTAAGCTCCGATTCGAATTTTTGATAGCTTTTCTTCACCAGCTAACGACAATGGAAGTCAAAATTGAACCTTGACGANCATAGTAGGCGTTGACATTTCACCGAAGGGTCTTGCCCGTGCTGCTAAGGTATGCAAAATAACACACCACTAGTCTTATTCCCGCTCGTAGACATAACTTGGTGAGACTAAATGCATCAAAAAGTTTGATATGTGTTTGATGAAGACTGCATGGGCACCTCTCATGAATCTCTGTATATTGGTGTAATCAATAAAGAAATGGTAGTTTTAAATATGTTTTTGTGTTTCAACTTCAGATGCTACATATAAAGCTAAACAAGGAAGCTTGCAATGTCAAATCTGCTACACTTTATGATGGTTCCATCCTTATGTTTGACTCCAGGCTGTATGACGTGGACATCGGCACTTGCTTAGAGGTCCTCCAACTTTGTGCATGTTCATTAGAAAACAATCTATCTGGTTTTGTATTACATATAACCTGTTCTGAATCTTGTAGGTTATAGAACACATGGAAGAAGATGAAGCCAGTGAGTTTGGGGAAAAAGTTCTGAAATTGTTCAGACCCAAGCTCCTGATTGTCTCAACACCAAACTACGAGTTCAACACAATTCTCCAGCGATCTACATCGGAAATCCAAGACGAGGAACAGCTTCCGATCTACTTTGGTAAGCTCTTTATATTTAAGGTCTTCCTCTTTACTGGTATTTTGATTCAAGATTTTTTTAAAAAAAAAACTCATTCGACTGTATAAAAATCTCTTTTTGTCCTAATTGGTAAATCTGTGACAAACGTNNNNTATAGTAGGCGTTGACATTTCACCGAAGGGTCTTGCCCGTGCTGCTAAGGTATGCAAAATAACACACCACTGTTCTTATTCCCGCTCGTAGACATAACGTGATAAGACTAATGCATCGAAAAATTTGATAAGTATTTGATGAAGACTGCATATGCACCACTCATGAATCTCTGCATATTGGTGTAATCAATAAAGAAATGGTAGGTTTACATATGTTTTTGTGTTTCTTGTGTTTCAACTTCAGATGCTACATATAAAGCTAAACAAGGAAGCTTGCAATGTCAAATCTGCTACACTTTATGATGGTTCCATCCTTAAGTTTGACTCCAGGCTTTATGACGTGGACATCGGCACTTGCTTAGAGGTCCTCCTTCAACTTTGTGCATGTTCATTAAAAAACAATGTATCTGGTTTTGTATTACATATAACATGTTCTGAATCTTGTAGGTTATTGAACACATGGAAGAAGATGAAGCCAGTGAATTTGGAGAAAAAGTTCTAAGCTTGTTCCGACCCAAGCTCCTGATTGTCTCAACACCAAACTACGAGTTCAACACAATTCTCCAGCGGTCTACATCGGAAATCCAAGACGAGGAACAGCTTCCGAAATTCAGGAACCATGACCATAAATTCGAGTGGACAAGAGAACAGTTCAACGAATGGGCATCTAAGCTCGCTAAAAGCCATAACTACAGCGTGGAGTTTAGTGGTGTTGGTGGGTCAGGTGAAGTAGAACCTGGGTTTGCTTCTCAGATTGCTGTTTTTAGACGGGAAGCTTCATCTGCTGAGAATGTTGCAAGAAGCTCGGTGGAGCCTTATAAAGTCATTTTTTAGACGGGAAGCTTCATCTGCTGAGAATGTTGCAAGAAGCTCGGTGGAGCCTTATAAAGTCATTTGGGAATGGAAGAAAGAAGATGGAGAGAAAGACTGATCTTTCATTATTGACCAGAAAATATATACTGCAAGCTATGTGATGATCTGTTCATCTATAAACACAAAGCTTAACCGTGAAAACCGAACCTTTTATGTTTAACGATCTTTTGTTTGTGGCTTTGACCGTACAAGTTTAAAACTAGATTTGAAAACCGAACCTTTTATGTTTAACGATCTTTTGTTTGTGGCTTTGACCGTACAAGTTTAAAACTAGATTAACCGAAACCCTTTTGGTTCTGACATATTTAGATCTTAAAGAGAAGAGAAGGACCAGAACATTGTTCAATATTTCCATGGAAAATAGTTTTTGAAAAGATAACAAGTTCTTGATCATAGAAATTGTATATGTTTTTTTGACATTGAAATATTTTTCAAAGAAGCATAAACAAATGGAATTACAATCCGAAGCAAATCTTAGTTTTTAGAAGGAAGTTCAACAAAACACACAAATCACAAAAAAGAGAAGATTCAATTCAGAGAAGGAGATAAAAGAAAAGAATAGGTAAAGAACATACAGCTTCTGTGTGAAGCCTTATAAAAGTAGTAATCATTCATTCATCTTTTCTTAAGCTTCCTCTTCTTCTTCTTCCACCAACTGTAGCATCCTGATATTGCTGATACTCTGCAACAAGATCATTCATGTTACTCTCGGCCTCTGTGAATTCCATCTCATCCATTCCTTCTCCTGTGTACCAATGAAGGAAAGCCTTTCTCCTGAACATAGCTGTGAACTGTTCACTCACACGCCTGAACATTTCTTGGATTGAAGTTGAGTTTCCAATGAAAGTTGACGACATTTTCAATCCCGTTGGAGCAATATCGCACACACTTGATTTCACATTGTTTGGAATCCATTCGACAAAGTATGAAGAGTTTTTGTTCTGCACATTCATCATCTGTTCATCAACCTCTTTAGTGCTCATTTTTCCACGGAATAGAGCAGAAGCTGTCAAGTAACGACCATGGCGAGGATCAGCTGCACACATCATGTTTTTAGCATCCCACATTTGTTGAGTTAGTTCAGGAACACTCAAGGCACTGTATTGCTGAGATCCTCTAGATGTCAATGGTGCAAAACCAACCATGAAGAAGTGGAGTCGTGGGAAAGGGATCAGGTTCACCGCGAGTTTTCTAAGGTCGGAATTTAGTTGACCAGGGAACCGAAGACAGCATGTAACACCACTCATAGTAGCTGAGATCAGGTGGTTAAGGTCACCAACTAAAATACCACCACAAAAACAATGTCAGGGTTCTAAAAACTACAATCACACAAAAGAAGAAACTTTTTGTAAATACTCACATGTAGGATTTGTAAGCTTCAAGGTACGGAAACAGATATCATAGAGGGCTTCATTATCCAAAACCATACATTCGTCAGCATTCTCAACAAGCTGGTGAACAGAGAGTGTAGCATTGTATGGCTCAACCACTGTATCAGAAACCTTAGGAGATGGGAAAACTGAAAAAGTCATCATCATACGATCTGGATATTCCTCTCTTATCTTAGAAATAAGAAGTGTTCCCATTCCAGATCCAGTTCCTCCTCCCAAAGAATGACAAACTTGAAAACCTGTTCCACAAATGGATTCATGTATCAGAGAATGAGCGTTTCACAAATCTAATTCAAGAATGTCATGAACAGGTGATAATCCCAAGCTTCATGTATACTAAACAAATTTCAGAAACAATGAAGTGTTCAATGGTACAAGCAAAACCATAACTCAAAAATGAGAATCAAGGAATTATCTAATAGCAGATCTGAATTTGAATGAATCTGAGAAGAATAAACCTAGAAGATCAAATACAATTTAGATTCAGAAAACGAAAGGCGAATCTCACCTTGAAGACAATCACAGTTCTCAGCCTCCTTCCTAACAACATCAAGAACCGAATCAATCAACTCAGCTCCTTCCGTATAATGACCTTTCGCCCAGTTATTCCCAGCACCAGACTGCCCAAACACAAAGTTATCAGGCCGGAAAATCTGACCAAACGGTCCGGATCTGAGAGAATCCATAGTTCCAGGTTCCAGATCCATAAGAACAGCGCGAGGAACATACTTCCCTCCGCTAGCTTCATTATAATAGACATTGATCCTTTCAAGCTGTAGATCTGCATCGCCACAGTACTGACCGGTATGATCAATACCGTGTTCACCGCAAATAACTTCGTTTCTAATCAAGGGGTATAAAAACAAAAGAGGAGTAATCAGCTATATATAGTTTATGTTCTTTTAGAATGTTTCTGCAATAATTTGCAGTTTAGTCCTTGAAGTTTTATTTATCTCTCCACGACACCCTTATTGTTTTAAATTGGTTGTTCTGTAAGACAGCGAATCCAAATAACAAATATCTTCCTTAAATTAGATATTTTGTTAATTAATATAAAATTACAAAAATCACCCGTGAAAAGATATAAAGGCATATAATTATATATTATTTCCTAAATGATGATTAAAATTAAAGACTAAAATATTCGAATTTTTTCGAATTTTGCGTCATTAGTGGATTTTTCTTCGTTGTTTTTTTCAACAGATTTAGAAAGTTGATTAATGTTTTTACACCATTAATAGGTAAATTACTTATTTAGAAAATCACCATATTAATTAAATGATCTAACAATAAATAG
The DNA here is from genome assembly GCA_036630335.1 of Physaria fendleri. Lineage (NCBI taxonomy): Eukaryota > Viridiplantae > Streptophyta > Magnoliopsida > Brassicales > Brassicaceae > Physaria > Physaria fendleri. The sequence continues at coordinate 56,282,381 of CM071716.1, read as the reverse complement.
GAGTAAATTGGTTTACAGACAGACACCAACTCATAAAATGCTTAATTTAGAATAGTTAATTAATTTGTTCATATATTTCAAGTGAAAAAAAAAAAAAATTGTTGTTTTAAATATTATAATAATAATAATGAATCAACGGTTCAATATTTTCACGAGAAAGGTTTATGTGACATCTAACAATAGATAAAATTGGTTTATAGTTTTGACTTAAAGAATAATTTGTACAAATTATCTTTAGAAATTTATATCAAAAAAAAAAAAATCTTAAAATAGCTATTACCGGTTAACCATGTTTAGTTTGCGGTTTTCGTTTTA
>CM071716.1:56263302-56279204 GCA_036630335.1 Physaria fendleri | reverse complement strand
GATTTTAGGAATATGTAGATTTTTGAAGTGTTTGTTAAATAGATATGTATTAATTCAAAATTCTATATATATGTATCAAATTAATAAAAAAATTAAAAAAGTATTTTTTACCATAATATATTTTTTAATTTTCGTAATTAAATTAAATTTAATTAAAAAAATATTTTTCTAAACTTAAAAATATTGATTGTTTTAATCAGTTTAAATTAATAAAATAATATTTGTAATCATATACTTATAATTATTCTAAAAATTAAATCATAATGGCATGTGATTCTGGCGACGACACCTAAGCGTTTTTGCTTCTCAAATAATATATAAGGGATTTTAGGAATATGTCGATTTTTGAAGTGTTTGTTAAATAGATATGTTTTAATTCAAAATTCTATATATAGGTATCAAATTAATAAGAAAAATTTTAAAAGTATTTTTTCCATAATTTATTTGTTAATTTTTGTAATTAAATTAAATTTAATCAAAAAATCATTTTTCTAAAACTTAAAAATATTGATTGTTTTAATCAGTTTAAAATTAATAAAATAATATTTGTAATGATATACTTATAATTATTATAAAAATTAAATCATAATGGCATGTTCGTAAATATGGTTCGTGAGAGTGATTCTGACGACGACACCTAATCGTTTTTGCTTCACAAATAATATATAGGGGATTATATAATTTCTTTTACAAGAAAAAATAATAGAATAAATAAGATAAATCTTAGAAATAAAATTAAATAATAATAAAAAATCTTAGAAAATTCACATTATCATCGTCACATCCGGTTGACTCTATCTCTAGCTACTTAAAACACCATAACGTACAACTTCTAAAATCTATGATGAATTCAGTAGCCGCGGTGATGCGAGCTGTCAGACTTACATCACGAAATGACAAGACTTTTTTAAATTATAAACTAGGAATTCGAAATCAGATCGTAAATCTCGCCGTCAAACTTGAAATTACACTCTCGTCTTCATTCTGTAACCACTCACAAGAAAAATCCAAGATTCGTCCATCGAGAATCCATGACAGTATATTCTTCCATTCGTTATGGGATAAATATTGTCCACTCGTATTTCTCCATATCGTACAATTCAACTGAACGAAGAGCTTTCTTCTGATATTGACATCTGGCGACATAAACATTCGTCAAACCAACAGACCCACATGCGAAAACAATCACCCGATGTCGAACCTTAACTTCCTTGGTTCAATTCCATGATATTGCAACATCGATATCAGTTTCCTCTTCTTCACCTTGTTTAGCTTCCTTCTTCGACGAAGAAATCAATAACAAAAAATCTCTCACTGGCTGAAGCGTCTCCGAATCCCAACCGCCAATTAACAAAACTTCCTTACTGTTGCTCTATCTTGTTGCTAGGTAAGGCTTCAATCTTCACTTTTATGTTTATGAACAATCTCTCATCAACTTGTATAAGGCCAGCTAGATTGCTCAGGAATGAACTATAGATTGATGGTTTGTGTAGATCTACAATCTTCATACTTGTATAAATTCGTACTTTTTAGGTAATGAAATCCATGGTTGTTAATCACTTTAAATTTCTTTACCGGTGCAATCTTAAATGGATTGATTGTTTCGGTCTTATCCTTGTAGGTTATCTCTAGTGTTGACTTGGTATATCCAACATAAGTTATATATTCATTAGATATACAATTTGATAACTTAAATCGAATAGTGTAAAACCAGTAATCCGATGGTATTGATTTCAGTTAAGTTGGGAATTGTGAACATATCAAGTATGCGCAATAATGCTTCCTTTGTATCATTCCAAGAACGAAAGTTTATGATGCTAAGGAAATTTATCAATTGTAAAGGGCCGAGAACAGAAGTTTAGGATTATTGGATTGACATATATATATATATATGAACTGTTTGTGTTCGGAAAATGGTCTTAAAGATCCCCTAACTCCTACTGTTTTATTCATATCATTTTACCTAGCTTTTATGTGCATTTTTTATAATCATCTAATTTTTTTTTTTCGTTTTAATGTTTAGTAGTCTAATACAAAACCCAAACAATTCATAGTTTTCATCTTAGCTTTTCATTATTTTGAAGGAATTTAGAAACATAACTTTAATTTTGGTGGATTTGATCCAAAAGTATTAATGTGAAAATTTGTGTATTTGCGATATTAAATTGGATAAAATTAAACATCACATCAATTAATAATAATAAAATATATTGTTGATTAAAAAAAGTGAGAAAAAATGATTGAAAAAAGTGATAGAAAAGGTATTGTAATTTTTTCTTAAAAAACATACAACATTAGAGCCATCGAAATGATCGAAGTGTTTAAGATTAAAGAGGAGAGAACTTATACAATATAATATTCTTTTCCATTCTCAAATCAACATGGTCCAGGGTATCTAGAGTTTGTTTTCATTAGTGAATTGAGATACCCAAGCTTTTTTGGGCTGCTGGTACTATCGCCTGTAGTCAGTGCCACAGGTTGGAGGTAACGAGTTCGAGGGACGCCTGGAGAGGGGACTATATTACATGCTCTGGATCTCGGTCCGGATTAGTCTAGTTGGTAAAACTATCCAGAATACTGGTTAATCCAAAAAGAAGAATTTAGAAAGGTTAAAATAAATAAAATCTAATGATACAGAGATAGGTTACTGAAAATTTGAAATCATTAAATCTTACATTGTTTATATCGACCAACGTCGTCGGCACACACATTTCTCTGAATAGTAAGAAAAACGCTCATAACGCTAGTGAACCTCGGGCCCACAACTACAAACTAAAATAGGTTGCATGCTTAACATGCTGTGAATCTCTGCCATTTTAAATCACACATGCACCGGACAGAGCCAGAAACTGATATTTTTAATTACTTTCTCGATCTTTGTAATTTTTATTGGATTTATCTTAGATTTTATTATTTGTATTCAGATTTTTTTTTATGAAAGTTTTTTTATATAGGTTTTTGTCAAAACTTTTCTTCATTAATATGGCTTTTGACAAAAGAAAATTAAGGGAATAGCTTGATTTTCATATAATGCCCCTTATTAAGAACTATATAAGAATCTGTACCATATTTGTAATCAAAAAATAAATAAAATAAATAAATAAATAAATAAATAAGTAAATTCTTAATGATATAAAGATAGGTTTCTGAAAATTTGTAATCATTAAATCTTACATTGGTTATATCGAGCCGGAGTAGTCTCGAAACTAGTATAACGGCATACACGTTTCTCTGAATACTAAGAGAAACGTTCATAATGCTAGTTTATCTTGGGTCGATAACTACAAATTTAAAATTGCTGGATACTTAACATGCCGTGAATCTCTGCCATTTTAAACACACATGCACCGGATAGAGCCTAATATTTTTAATTACTTTCTCGATCTTTGTATTTTTATTGGATTTATGTTAAAATTTTATTAATTGTATTCAAATTTTGTTTGTGGGTTATTTGTAGACCAATGAAAATTTTATTTATATAGGGTTTTTGTCAAAACTTTTCTTCATTAATATTGCTTTTGAATTATATAAGAATCTGTACCATATTTGCTTTCTAGTTCAAAATTATTGAGATGGCTATAGAAAAATCGGATCTCTCATTCTTTGTTGCAGATTTTGGATTTGCTTACAATAATGTTGAATTTTCCGATCGTGTTCTTCGGATCGAGATCACTGCCAATGGTGGCGAGAGTACAAATTGTTTCAGTGTCGTTGCCTTGGATGATAACCGCAAGCGAAAAAGAGAAGGTGTTAATGGTAATATCAATGGTTTTATTATGTTTATTTATTCAATTTATTTTTGGCCATAACATGATGATTATAAATAAGAGTAAATTGTGATTTTGTCAATTTTTTGTTTATGATATCTTGATTTTGTAGACGAGAACAAGAATTCGCTTGAAGATGAGAATAATCCTTGTGGTATAAGAGTTAGAGAATTACATGTATGTTCAGCCATATTGGCATCCAAAAGTCCATTTTTCTACAAGGTATTGTATAACCATTATTATTTGAATAATCCTTATAATAAGAGTTAGCGACATTTTATTATAACTAATGTTTTATTCTTCAGCTATTCTCTAATGGAATGCTTGAGTCCGAGCAAAAGCATATGACCTTGAAAATAGATGCTTCTGGTATTTTTAGTTATAAAAAAATATCTATTTATTTATTTTTGAAAATACTTTTATGATTTTTTTTTTTTTTTTTTTTTTTTTTTTTTTTTTTTTTTTAAAAATTTTTTTTTTTTTTTTTTTTTTTTTTTTTTTTTTTTGCAAATTTTAGAAGAAAGAGGTGTGATGGAGATATTGAATTTCATGTATAAAAATTCATTATCAGTCAAAACAACGCCTGCATTGCTTGAAGTTCTAATGGTGGCTGACAAGTTTGAGGTTTCTTCATGTATGAAGTATTGTACCCTATTGTTGCTTAAAACCCCTATGACTTTGGATTCTGCATTGCTTCTTCTTCAGCTTCCTTCTACTTTGTTAATGGCTGATTCAGTAAAGCCTTTATCAAATGCTGCAAGACAGTTCATAGCTTCACATTTTAAGCGTTTTGATAGGGTTCCAATGGAGGAGTTTATGGCTTTACCTTTAGTAGGTATTGAGACAATACTAGCAAGTGACAGTGTTGAGGTTGAGTCCGAAGATCTTTTGTACGAAAATGTCTTAAAATGGGCAAAATCACATTACTCAGATCTTGAAGAACGCCAAGAGATACTAGGCTCTCATCTTGCTCCTTACATCCGTTTCCCTTACATGACAAGTGACACACTAAGGAAAATATCAACCTCAGATGATTTTACACCTTCGATGGCATCGATGCTCGTGTCTGAAGCTCTCTTCTTCAAAGATGAACCGTTGAACAAAAAACGCCTTCTATCCCTTCAACAACAACAGCCTGACTCAATCAACCACTGGTTTGTTGAACGAGCCTACACATTAAGACGTTTCAAAATAGTGGAACTCGATTCACCTAGGCCCCGATGTATCGTTTACTTGGACTTGAAACGTCAAGAATGCGAAAGCATGTATCCATCAGGCCATATATTATCTCGACCGTTTCAGTTAGGAGGATTAACGTTCTGTCTCTCAGTTCAGTGCTGCAACATGGACCTCCCAGGTATTACTCACTCTTTTGGATTGTTTCTTCGGACGAAGGAAAATGGTTCAGCGAGTCCCCCTGTAGACTTCAAAATTTCAATGAGGAGAAAGCCCACGGAGGAATTTGAAGTATTTGTCAAACAAAAATATAAGTTCGCCAACGGAGAAGCTATTGGATGCTTTGCAAAATCATGGGATGCTTTCATTGCTAAGCAAAGCCCTTATTTCATCGACGATGTTCTTCATCTCCAAGCCGACCTCTCCATCTGCCTTTATTAGAACCAAACCATTATTACCTATTTGTATCATCTTTCTAATGAAAACCAAAAGTACTTATGTTAGTTAAGTGACCGTGAAAACAACAATTTCATGCATGTTTTGATCATATTTGTCTTTGATTAAGGTCATTTTGAACATGCAATCAAAGATGATTATTTCATCATGTTAGGTCATTTGAAGCTTTCTATAGACTATAAGTATTTGAAGGTATGATTTAGATACCTTGAAGAGAAGGTATCTGTAGACAAACCATCCTGTGTAGCCGAGACCCACAAGTTTACTCATCTTCTTTCATTTTCATACACAGCTCGTCTGCGTCACTCCTACATAAATCTCTCAGAAGTCAAACAGCCTCACTTCATCTACAATAGTAGCAAAAGGCCACTAATCAGACTTGTATGTAACAGAATTCAATCTGATTCCATTGTTTCTCCATTAGGTTGAAAATGTCCATGGCGTAATTAACATCTCCGTTATGGCAAAGACAATTGATCACAGTGTTGTAGATAACAACAATAGGTTCAGATCCCATTTCTGCAATGGATATGGCATAAATGTTTTGCCGGTTCAGAATTTTGTCGGTTTACAGCTTGTTTACTGGTTTAAGGCCTGATAAAAGCAGTCAATGTCATTAAAAACCAAGTAATCCATCTAACATTGAACTTCTCAAAGTTTCACAAAAAGGAATTTAGGTAACTTAAAACAGGAAATAAAAAGAGAAACATTTGCAAAAACCAAACTCATCAAACCATTATTTTAAGTAAGACAAGTAGTATTAGACTTAAGCTTGCTCTTCATCCTCAGTGATATGCTTGGTTACAGCACCAGACTTATCTGCCAAAAGATCAGAGTACTGTTGATAGGGCGAATTGGCAAATTTAGTATCTTTCCAGAACTCTGGTGTAAGGAACCCATATGTCTTCTGAAGGCAATCAAATGTCGCCTGCATCGTAAAAAAAAAGACCAAAATCAACCCAATAGTTTGAGATCATCAAGATCTATGCTTGTATATATATATTACGAATCTGAGAGATACAATGTAAAGTAACATCAAACCACTAGGTAGAGATAATCAAGGACATCAGAACTAATCATCAATCGCAAATAATCAAGCAACTAGATCCATCAATCTAAGTAATTTGAGTTGAAGATCATCAAAATCTATGTTTGTCTACATAATACTAATCACAGAGATACAATCTAAAGTCATTATCACATCATTCTCACAATACACAACTAAAACAAAATGTGAACTAGTTCCTGATGAGTTAGATCACAGTATAAACAATTTCATAATCAAATCTGCTAAAAAGAAAGAATCAAAATCAGACCTTAACAAAGTTTCCAAGGGTTTTGGTAGATCCTCTGGAAGAAGTAAAGACATCATCAATACCAGCAAATTGAAGAACCTTCTTAGGAACCCTAGCAGCAACAATACCAGCACCTCTTGGAGCTGGAACCATCCTAACAGTAACAGAACCACATTTCCCAGTAACCTTACAAGGCACAGTATGAGGCTTCCCAATCTTATTCCCCCAGTAACCTCTCCTCACTGGAACAACTGAAAGCTTAGCCAGAATAATAGCTCCTCTAATGGCAGTAGCAACTTCCTTAGAACATTTCACTCCTAATCCAACATGTCCATTACCATCACCAACAACAACAAAAGCCTTGAATCTCGTTCTTTGACCAGCTCTTGTTTGTTTCTGAACAGGCATGATTTTCATAACTTCGTCTTTCAACGAAGGTCCTACAAGGTGATCTATGATCTGGTACTCCTTAACAGGAAGAGAATGGAGATAGATATGTTCTAGATGAGTGATTTTGTTTCCTTGTACAAGACGACCTAGTTTTGTCACTGGTACCCATTTTCCTTCCTCTGTAGGACGGCCTCCACGACGCCCACGGCCTCGACCACGATCACGTCCACGTCCACCGCCAAATCCACGTCCGAAACCACCACGGTCACCGCCACGCTCTGCTGCGCCGCTTTCTCCACCTCTTTCTGCCATTTTCGATGCTGTAAACCCTACGCGATGCCGAAGTTTTGTTTATATAGATAGTGTGAAACTAGGGTTTCTAAAACCTGAGTTATGGGCTTTCAGGCCCAAAATTAATATAATAACTAGGATATAAAATAAGAAGCCCAGACCAATACAGAGTGGTTATTTTATTTTTTATTTTGTGGGTGGTTATTAAATTCCGGTTTCCGTACTAAGAAAAACAAATTCCGGTTAACGGCACAACCTGCCAACGATAAAGAAATCAAATCGATGTTCCCCTAATTCTTTCTTCTCTCTCGCATCGAATCCAGCAAAATTAGAAACGAACCAGTCAGATAAAGAGAGAGATAGATAGATAAAGCAGAAAAATCCTATTCAATCTCGAGATCTTCGCAAAGTTTCTTGTATCGGACTACGAAAGTAATTTAAGCAGGAACGGTGTTTGCAAGCCTTGAGACGGTGGAAATGCTTAACGATGGCGAAGAAACTCTTTCTAGGTAAACTAAGTTGGGATCATACCGATTCTTTTGTTTTCTATGTTCTTGATCGTGCTTAGTTCTAGTAGTTCGGTGTTTATTTGCAGAGATTTGGCAGTTTTGTTCTGGATGTTTATCTAGTAATGTTGCTCAAATTGAACTCAGATAGCTGTTTGTTTACTTGTACTTTGATCTATTGTTTTATTTCACCATGGAATTGGATGCTACGATCTTGGAGTACTTCAGCAAATATCCATCGATTCGATCCTCTATGTGTGATTTTCTGGCTTAAGTTGATTCATGTTTCGCAGGCATGAGATTCTTAGTATGGTGAAAAAGCACTCGAAGTCTTTAGAAACGTCTCTTGATGAGCAAGATGCGTCAGATGTAGAAATGGACTCAAATTTCTGGCATGGTGTGTTTGATGTGTACTTCATTCGGTGCTTGGAGTCAAGGAGACGGCAAGACGATGATCTTTTATTTTTTGTAAGGAAATTGGTATGTAGCTTGAACCTTTCTCCCTGAGCCGAAAACTTAGAACATCGTATCGTCCTGATTGTTAGCATCGTTGATTGTTCTATTACTTTTGCCAGAGCTGTAAATCATATGGTTTGACCGAAAATGAAGCAGCACCAGCTCCCTACTTTGTGCGCAGGTGGGCGCCTAAGGTACAATCTGTAGGAAACAATAAAAATCCTAGCTAGATCTTACCACATGAGAGTTGGTCTCGTATATATCTTTTTTTTTTTTTTTTTTGTCAATGTCATATTTCAATTAAGTTTTTTTTTTTTTTTTTTGTCAATGTCATATTTCAATTAAGAAGAAGAAATTGTCTATTACCACATCAACTTTTTCTTCTTCTTTTTTTCTGGTTGTGGGAGTATACATGCAGTACTACCTCTATTTCTGCAAGGAATTATGTTTTAATGACGTACATGCCAATGATTTTGGTGATCTATCATATCTTATTTATCTGGGAATTAGATAGACCCCTTGACACTTCAAAGTATCTATTAGTTTGTTGTGTTGCACCTTGTATGTATTGTCTACGAACCCATTGTAAAAGATTTCATCTCCTTTTTAATGCAGTTGAATGAGCTGCTTGGTGAAAGTCTGGCTGAAGTTGATTGGAGGAAATCTTTTTATTTGAACATGATTGCCCACACATCATTCACTGTTACAGTGGCGATTTGCAGGTAACCATTTGTCTTTAGATTGTGATTAGCGGCATCATGTACTGATTTCATGTCCGTCTAGTTTACATTATTGAACAATTCATATTCGATTATTATTGTTTTACTATATTGCGATCCTTTTGGGTTTGAACAAATATTACTACATCAAGCATTAAGTCACTCCAGCCATTTATTAGGTTGGAACCTTAAATACCCTTTTCTTCATTGCACCGAATAGGCTTTCAGTCATTCATTTGGCATGATTCTTCTGTGGTCAATATTCTAGTTATCATATGCCTTTTTGTCTTTCCATATTACTGCATCATAGTAACTTTCAACTGCTCGTGTTTTAGTAATGAGGCCCTTAAGACATACCAAAGAAGCAAAGACACAAAACTCACTCCCATATACAAGGTTGGATGAAAGATTTTCTTGACTATTCAGTTTTCCTTATATATTTTCATATGCAAAAGCAAATGTAGCCAAAGATCAGGTATTTAAAGAGCTCTTCAAAATATGAAAATAAACCATGCCTCAGGAATGTTGGACCAAACATAAATTGGAAATTTCTTTTTGAGTCTCAAGTTGGTTCGTATTCAGTAAGCCAAATTATATTCTCTGATCTGACATTCATATTGTGCAGGTAGTAAAAACTGTATATGCATCACCTAGTCGCGTTAATTTTCATCTGGACTCAAAGAAGGCAAGTATAGTCACTTTTTCTCATGGAAACGTTCTCCCTTTTAGAATTTGTGTTTGATGTTTCCATCAATGTGTATTAGGAAGTGGAAACAACACCTGCCTACCCAGAGATTTGTTTTGCCATTGATGATTTCGACTCAACCTTTGATGCTGTGGTAACATATTTTCTTCTCCCTTTCTTTGTGCTCCCAACTATTATATTTTGTAGTCTTTTTGTCTGAAGAAACTCTAGACGTAAGTGGATTCTAAAGAAATGTAGCATTCTTTTATAATGAAATCGACTCTGGAAGAATAGTTTTTAGATGAGGAAATCTGCATGAACTCTTCTTGCCACTGGGGTGAAGATAAATGCATTATTATTTTACCCTTAACTGTGTAGTAAAATCTTATGTAGGATACACTAGTTGGATTTTGGTACAGGATACAGATAATAATATTTCAGCTACCTTTTGTGCTGCTTTTAACATCTTTTTCTTATTTGAGTGCCTGCTTGTTAATTAACTTCTTTTGTTTTCTAAGGCATAGAGGGGTTTGGAATTGGATTTATGGTTCCTAAAAATAACTTAAGTGGTACAGATAGGTTCGTGCTTGGAAATTGTTTTATAGCCCATAGGTTTTTCCTAACCTTGTTCGTTGGCTTTGTTATTTATGTTTGCAGGTTCTGAATGAAAAAGATCATTGCTATTGCGTACTTCTTAATTCTCATGATGGTGCAGCCTTTCCAAGTGCAGATGTAAAAGTTGATAAAGATGCCAGTGATTCTAAAACAAATACTGACCTCAGAAGTGTGAAAGACCCTAAGGTCTGTTTCCTATCTCTATTTTTTCCACCTTCTATGAATTTTAAAGAAATTCCTTCATATGAAGTCTTGCCATGACCTATTCAGCTATTCCCCATACTTTCCGCTGAACGTTTGGCTCTTACTTTCCATCAAGATGACCTCCATTTCGTATTCTTTGATAGATATATATGGTTTCTCATTATACAATAACACATTGTTTTTATCTCAAGGGATATGAGAGCAATGAATCTTAATCGATGAAAAATTCTTGTTCTGCTTGGCTGCAGGTTACTCTGTTTTCTGGGTTTGTAAGCTATCAAATGGTTAGAGAAGCCTATGAAGGTCATTTTTACAGTTGCTTTGCTATGTTTTTATGTATTTATAGAATCTAACTCAGTTTTCTAGCAAAGTTTTGTAGTTTTGTTCTGATGCTCTGTTTGCTGGTTATTTGCATTCGTATCAGTACAAAATACTTGTTAATCCCAGTCCAAAATATTTGATTGAAAGGATATATTAGGGGCCTTGATTATGAAACTTGTTAATGAGTTTGCTGTGAAAAAGGACACAGAACCCATAAGTAAATATTGATGTCGTGGAAACCGTCAGGAGTATGCAGTCTTTATATATATGCTTCAATCATTTGGTTGAATCCATTGGTTAACCTAATGGCAAGCATGGAAATAATACACAATTAACTTTTTCGAGATACTAAGAGTTAAATGACCGAAAGGAAGCTAATGCTTGTTTCCTTGTCTATATAGGCTAAAATCACTTTTGTCAAGTCAGGCAATTGCAATTTTTAGGCATTCTCCTTACTTTTTCTGTCATCTCTATTCTTTATTACAGGAGGGAGGAATCGATTTGGAAGCCTTCTAAATCTGGGTCATAATACAGGAAAAGCAGACCGACTGTATATGAGAGGTCCAGGAGGACGTGGAGAAGTTGAAGTAGCTGTTTCTGGCGTTATAGGTACTGCTCGTTTCTCATTCTTCAATGGCTGCACATAATCTGAGCTCTTTAGTTTTCTTCTTAGCTTTAATATATTTTCTCTAGTAACACTGCATAGAAGTAGACGTACTCGCCTAAGTTAAGAGAATAGGAAAATGTAAACTGAAAACACAGTAGTATGGTTCAAGAGATGATTGTAAATAGAATTGCTTTTCTCAGATCAGAGCCAAGTAGTTTTAGGTCATGATTCACCAATATCTTCAAAGAAGAACATCGATCTCGGCTCCATTTTCCGTAAAGCGGCATCTGTTGCATCTGTCGCAGCTAAACATGCAATAGCAGCTGCAACCGCATCATATGATGAAGACGAGATGTTTCCTCTTAAATGTTGCTTAATGTCAATCTCATTACCATGGGACACTATTGCTCATGATCTCTTATTCAAGGTAGCACAAATACATTCTCTTTAGCCACATTTTAGTAAATCTTTTTAGCTAGATTATCTCTTCCACTAATTGAATTTTCGTAATCTGTTGATTTAGACAATTCCACCAGTAAACATGGAGTAGAACACATTGGGGCAATGAAGCTTATTAGGTAACAGAAGTTGTGTACTGTGAATCTCCTTTATTTTTTTGTTGTTTGTTACGTAACTCTTTATTGTTATTACCTCAAACAATAAATGAAAGTGAAGTTGTGAGTTTGCAATCATCAAATCTAATTCCATCTACTCTTGTTAGTATAACTCACTTTTATATAGGTCTCTGTATTTTTACTCGCACCCACGGACCACACGGGTTTTGAAGGTTAGTAAAATTTCAAAGTGAAAGATTAGTGCATTAAATCAGATAAATACTTGTAAACACCCACCAGACCATGAGTTCTACTGTTAAAAGGTACTCGAGGTACTTTTTTTTGTCTTAGCCTATTGGTATTTTTTTATTGTTTTAACCTTGCGATTTATAATATCTCTAATGGTAACTTTAAAACTTCAATTTGAAGTTTTTTCTTCTCCAACAACAACTTCAAAGCTTCTCCAAATTCAACTTCATATTTGAAATTTACTTTAAAATTTAAAGTTTTTATTTTTTTATTCTTTATAATTTTTTTATCTATTACAAATAGTGATACACTTTTTTAATCTAACATTTTCTTAAATTTATAGTATAGTTAATTATTTTTAAAATAGTATAATAACTTCAGAAAAATAATATTATACTAAATAAATTTAAAATAAAACAGTATAAAATAAAATAATGCAAAAAAACGATAAAAACCTCGATTTCAATAAAGATTAAAAAACACATATTTTCACTTCGAAATGCATTGATTAATCATATATATGAATATTATGGAAATACGTTTGTATTGATTAATCATATATATGAATATTATGGAAATACGTTTGTCGAATAATTTATATATTTTCTATATAATTTATGTAAATTAGTTTGCTTATGTTAAATTAAAATAGTTTGTAAATTAATATTGGTTATATATAAACTTTCAAACTTTTTAGTTATTTTAGTATATTATAAATAATATTGTTTTGAAATTGTATTGTTGGAAAAATCTTGTTAGAAAAACTTCAAATTTGATGTCACTATCGGAGAGGCTCTTAACATGGATCTTTTAAATTGGATATGATTTTAGGTATATCCTGTTTTGCAATGTTTATATAACAAAATAAATAAATTATTTGATGAGTGTGAACAAGAATCTTTTACTTTTCTAAACTGAAAAAAGAGAAAGAAACTGGAGTCCACCGAATGAGTTTAGAAGTATAATGAATGAGATCATTGAACTGATAAAAATTGTACAGCCAAAGAGATAAAGATTCCAGAAGACCGGTCAAGTCTTGTAATCGAAAAATATATAGTCAATGAATCCTAATCATAATCTCTTAAGACCGGTCAAGTCTTGTAATCGAAAAATATATAGTCAATGAATCCTAATCATAATCTCTTTCAATTTATTAGTCTGATAACATTCGGTTGGTCGTATAATATTCTACTCTAAGTTCACGAATCACGTTATTTATTGCGGAAAAACATTAATATAATAATAAAAATTATATAGTTTTTTAATTTCTTATAAAAAGACTTATTTTAACTTAAGCCCCAAGAACGTCTTTATCATACGTTATCACATACGCGATAATGTCTTTGATTCGACGAAACTTCTATTCTTTATCAAAATATAAAAATATTACAAAAGCCTAAAAATTCTTAAATCATGAGAATTGACCGAACTATAATATAGTATAATGTTTCATCAGATCTGGTCAAATTCTTAAATCCATATACAAAAAACCATTATTGATAATTATTATTGTCGCGTTAAATATTTAAAAATATTAATACAAATCTCATAAGATCTGGTCAAATTCTTAAATCTATTTTTTATATTAAAAAAACATTATTGATGTAATTCTTAATGTCGCGTTAAATAATTTAAATAATAGTACAAATCTCGTATATTAATAAGGTCGTCTCTCGTCTCTCTTTTCTGTAAAACCCAAAAACAAATCCTCAATCAAATCCTTCAAACTCTTACAAAAACATCTCAAAAGTAAAGAAACCCTAAGAACATCAAAAATGGTGAAATCATTTCCATCTCCATGTGCTTCCCCAAGAAAATCAAGAAAAGAGAGAAAGAAGAACCCTTATTCAAATCGAGGACTCGACAAATTCTCCGAGCTACTCTCAGATCTAGACGAGAAAAGACAAAGCATTTACTCAAAAAAACTCGACTCAAACGGACCACCACTAGTCCGATTCGTATTCACAAGCTCTGGTGAATGTATTCCCGTCGTAATCAAATCATCTTACCTCCATCATAAAAAGCCTAAAGATGTTGTTGCAGCAGCAGCAAAAGTCAAACCAGTGGTCAAAGAATCAAAAACAGAGGTTGTTGAAACAGAAGAGAAACAGAGTTGTGTTTTGAATGAGAATTTGAAAAAGATTGCGAAACCTACTCATTTCTTGCCTGTGACTATGATTTTAGTTCTTGTTTTTTTGGTTTTTTTTGGAAGATCTGTAGCTATTATGTGTACTTGTATTGCTTGGTATTTAGTTCCAACGATTCAAGAACAGAGTCATGGAAACAGAGGAGTGTTGATGAAGAAGAAAGATTTTGCGAGGAAATTGAGTATTGAGAAGAGAGGATCGTTTAATCCAAGAACTGTTGTTCGTGAACATTCTCCTCCTCCTCCTCCTCCTCTCAAGTAGATTAGTTTTTCGTGGTTTGCTTCTTACTTTTTTTCTTTTCTCTGTTTCGTCCGAAGTTGTTAAATTTTGAGACAGAATGAATTAGCAGAAACTTGTGTATTAATTAACCAAAAAAAAAAAAAAATTAATTAACCAAAAAAAAAAAAAAAAACTTGTGTATTTTTATTTCTATTTCATTTTTTACAATGTTTTAGATGTAAATATGTAATTAGAAGATGTTCAACAAACATACATAATTTGCCAATAAAATACAGAATTCCAGTTTTTTTACTTCTGATTTTGAATTCTTTTCTATGTTTTTTGTGATTAGATTTTGTTTTTGTTATAAATATAGCCAGGTTATAACACATATAATAATTACAATTTTTTAAAAATGTTTATATATATATATATATTAAAAATGATACTAAAAACATGATTAGTCATGAAATTTTAATATTTTTCTATTGTATCTTTCAGATTTTAGGTTGTAGAAAGGTATCTAAAAGTTTTTTTTAATGAATTTTTAGAGTTAAAAATCAAGTGTGAAGTAAAAAAAAAAAATCCAAATGTTTTTGATTTTATGATTTTTTTAACACTTTTTTTTAATTAATCATGGTTATGTCAGCTAACCGAATCATTAATTAGTATGAAGTTGTATCATAGTTAACAAATTCAACATCGGCTGCTAACAAAGATTTTGCTAATATATCCCCTGATTTATCATGTTGTTTTGCAATCCATGAGTATAAGACATTTTCAAATCATCCCTCCAATCTAATTATAGTTATAGACACTAGTATCATTGGTTTAACCAGTCACTAAACTAGGTATTTCTTAAACATCTCCTTCAAAAATTACAAGCTGATAATCCTATAGACCAACAATGTTTCAATGAACAGATCAGTTTTTTGGTAATCACCGCCACATTTTCGGCCATATGTTAGTGACTATAACATTTAGATTTAGATGGCTACAACCTAAAGAATATGTCGTTTTCATACATATTTTTAATATAATAAGCTGTTTCTGATACTAATTTCTTCATAAAAAGGAATCACATGCTATTACAATTTGTCATTTTCTGTAAAAACAATGCTTTCGTTAAGACTGTTTTTGCTAATAGTTGAGTAACTTTCATATTTTCCACTACACATTTATAAAAATATCAATAAATGATACTTAATGAAAACAAAAGGTACACATGTGAACCCAAGCTTCCTT
>CM071716.1:56143322-56157158 GCA_036630335.1 Physaria fendleri | reverse complement strand
CTTTCAAATCTGAAGGTCTACGAGTATAAACTCTCACTCTGCCCAAGATTGGTTTCATTCGTTTGTGATGCTTGTGGGACTAACGGAGACCGCTCTCCTTATGTTTCTCTTGAAGGTGACCACATGTTCTTCCATCAAAAAAGTGTTTATTTACCACGTGTTATTCAAGTCAATCGACATGATCATCGTGTTTCTTACAAGTATCCTCTTGGTCTTGGAGAATGGAAATGTCAAATTTGTTCGGAAGACATTGATTGGTCTTGTGGAGCTTATTCTTGTTCTTATGTCCTAATTATGCTTTTCATTCAATATGTGCAACAAAGGAGTATGTTTGGGATGGGAAAGAGCTTGATGGAAAACCCAAAGAACTTGAATCTTCTGAGTCGTTCAAGTTAAATGATGACAATACAATCACTCATTTCACTC
Organism: Physaria fendleri; assembly: GCA_036630335.1. NCBI lineage: Eukaryota > Viridiplantae > Streptophyta > Magnoliopsida > Brassicales > Brassicaceae > Physaria > Physaria fendleri. The sequence continues at coordinate 56,156,732 of CM071716.1, read as the reverse complement.
ATGAAGAACATAAAATGAGCCTCAACAAAGAAGGCATAGCTTTGGTGGAAACCATATTGTGTGAAGGATGTGTTCGTCCAATATCTTCTAACACATTCTACAAATGTTTAGTGTGCAGTTTTATTTTGCACGAAACATGCGCTAATCTTCCAAAGACGAAACGACACTTTCTAACATCGAGACTTCTTACTCCTCGCCTCATGAGTCATACTGGAGCGATAAAAGATTGCATTGCTTGTTATCAATATTTCAACAAAGGATTCGTGTACAATGATGGATATAACGACTTCGACTTGGTATGCTCTTCGATCACAATGCCTTTTATCCATGGAAGTCATGAGCATCCTTTACTATATTTCGGAGAAGACATCATGCATAGCTGCCAAAATTGTGGCAAATCAATTGTGTCAGCAAAATTGGGTTGTATCAAATGCAATTATTATTTAGATTTACCCTGCGCCACACTACCATTAACGGTAAGCCTTCACAACTATGATAACCATCCACTCACTCTTTGTTATGGTGAAGAATCAAGTGACAAGTATTGGTGTGATATTTGTGAAATAGAAATAAATCCAAAGAAATGGTTCTATGTTTGCAATGATTGTTGTGTCACCCTGCATACTTTTTTGTTGTGTCACCCTGCATACTTTTTGTGTACTTGGGGATATGGTCAGGTACGCTAAACCAGGACAGTTCTCTAATACTGAATTGGTATTAAATAACATATCTTTGCGACCAATTTGCTACTATTGTCACCATCGTTGTATGTGTCCCTACTTTTTTGTGTGTGAGGGGAAGTTATTTTGTTCTTTCTATTGTCTGAACCGTCATAAAATGGGAGAGGCCTCTTTCACTGAGAGTTATCGCTCTCCTCCGTGGATAGAAGAACTCGATACTTGAAGATGTGATGGTAATCTCAATTTTTCTATTTAATTGTTAATTTTTATATTTATTTCCTTTCCATAAATATGAATTGAGTGTTGTTCTGACTATTCTAAACCAATAATGAACTGATTGTAAATCATTATATTGTAAAGTCCTACAGCAGATCACATGATAAGGCCAAGTCTTCCCAATTCAACTCCAAGTACAAAAAAAAAACAGGAAAAAAAAAAAAAAAATCAGTACCCTAAAGGCATCTCCATTGGAGGTTACTAATACAGTTTATTAATTATTTTTAATAATAAAAAAAAATGATGAAAGAGAAGATAGAAACAGTTTCTATTTTGGTAATTTAAGAACAAGTTTTAGAACTTGTTTCTCCACATGTTCCATTATCAATGGTTCAATATTTCTAGTAATATTTTGATTTAATTAATTAGATAAGATTTATTAAAATATTATTTTTTTATTGGTTCAGAAACCCAATTCAGGTTCTTAAGGATGGAGCTGCTCTAAAATCTTCAGTTCAATAAGTCAAAATTGAAATCCAATGTTTTGTCATCTAGGTCTGGTCTGAGAAAAAAGATTTGTTTGCGGTCATATGACTACTTGCTCCATTATCTATATACCCCACATGTGTATCTTGATTCTTCGCCTTGTAGTCCTTTGGACTCTCCTTCTCCTCGCTAAGTGTACAACTTCATGCAAGTATAACGCACCATCAGCTACTTACGTTTTTACTGTTTGCTTCTTGTTGTGTTTTCTCGAGACATCTCTTGGTGAAGTGACCGGACTTGTCACATCTCAAGCAAACTATTCTTGAATAATCCTTCTTTGGTTTGTCTCTATCACGATTCGAGTCTTTCCACCTTGATCTACCTCTTCCACAGCAACGGTAGCCTCCACGGCCTCTACCATGAGAGTTAGGATCTTCTTGTGAGCCTTGAAAATTCGAGTTCAAGAACAATAAGTTTCCTTTCAAATCTGAAGGTCTACGAGTATAAACTCTCACTCTGCCCAAGATTGGTTTCATTCGTTTGTGCTGCTTGTGGGACTAACGGAGACCGCTCTCCTTATGTTTCTCTTGGAGGTGACCACATGTTTTTCCATCAAAAGTGTGTTTATTTACCACGTGTTATTCAAGTCAATCGACATGATCATCGTGTTTCTTACAAGTATCCTCTTGGTCTTGGAGAATGGAAATGTCAAATTTGTTTGGAAGACATTGATTGGTCATGTGGAGCTTATTCTTGTTCTTTATGTACTGCTTTTCATTCAATATGTGCAACAAAGGAGTATGTTTGGGATGGGAAAGAGCTTGATGGAAAACCTGAAGAAGTTGAATCTTCTGAGTCGTTCAAGTTAAATGATGACAATACAATCACTCATTTCACTCATGAAGAACATAAAATGAGCCTCAACAAAGAAGGCATAGCTTTGGTGGAATCCATATTGTGTGAAGGATGTGTTCGTCCAATATCTTCTAACACATTCTACAAATGTTCAGTGTGTAGTTTTATTTTGCATGAAACATGCGCTAATTTTCCAAAGACGAAACGACATTTTCTAACATCGAGACTTCTTAATCTTCGCCTCATGAGTCATACTGGAGAGGTAAAATCTTGTGATGCTTGTTTTCAATATTTCAACATCGGCTTCGTGTACAATGATGGATATAACGACTTCGACTTGGTATGCTCTTCGATCATAGTGCCATTTATCCATGGAAGTCATGAGCATCCTTTACTAGATTTCGGAGAAGACATCATGCATAGCTGCCAAAGTTGTGGCAAATCAGTTATCTCAGCAAAATTGGGTTGTATCAAATGCAATTATTATTTGGATTTACCCTGCGCCACACTACCATTAACGGTAAGCCTTCACAACTATGATAACCATCCACTCACTCTTTGTTATGCTGAAGAATCAAGTGACAAGTATTGGTGTGATATTTGTGAAATATAAATAAATCCAAAGAAATGGTTCTATGTTTGCAATGATTGTTGTGTCACCCTGCATACTTTTTGTGTACTTGGGGATATGGTCAGGTACGCTAAACCAGGAAAGTTTTCTTATACTGAATTGGTGTTAAATAACATATTTTTGCGACCAATTTGCTACTATTGTCACCATCGTTGTATGTGTCCCTACTTTTTTGTGTGAGAGGGGAAGTCATTTTGTTCTTTCTATTGTCTGGTCCGTCATAAAATGGGAGAGGCCTCTTTCACTGAGAGTTATCGCTCTCCTCCATGGATAGAAGAACTCGATACTTGAAGATGTGATGGTAATCTCAACTTTTCTATTTAATTGTTAATTTTTATATTTATTTCCTTTCCATGAAGATGAATTGAATGTTGTTCTGACTATTCTAAACCAATAATGAACTGATTGTAAATCATTATATTGTAAAATCCTACAGCAGATCACATGATAAACCCAAGTCTTCCCAATTCAACTCCAAGTACGAAAAAAAAAAAAAAAAAAAAAAAAACCATGAGAGTTAGGATCTTCTTGTGAGCCTTGAAAATTCGAGTTCAAGAACAATAAGTTTCTCTTGACTCTTACAATTCATACTTTTACAATACGCTTCTCGTAGGCTTTCATGCGTCCAATAATATCCTCAAATCCCATCGTATTGAGGTCTAAAACTTGTTTCAGAGATGCTATGATGTATATGCATTTTTGTTGTGGTAAGCTCTCGAGGAAATATCTATGTGTCGCATCATATAACTCAATTTTTATTAATTTTTAAAGAAAAATCGTATATTTTAATATTTTTATAAAATAAATATTGTATTATATACATAAATATAATTCAAAACATTTTATAATTTTTGTACATTTGATAACAATAAAACAGACGTGACTTAATCAAAACCGTCTCGTTTACTAATTCGCATTGCTCTTAATAATCTCAGGAGAACTCATCATTTTCTGAAACTCCTCAAAATTAACACAACCATCACCATCAGAATCAACACGTCCAATCATTTTCTCACAATCTTCAACAGAACAAGACATTCCAAGACGATTAAGAACCTTATGAATCTCAGCAGAGGAAATCAAACCGTTTTTATTCTGATCGTATAGATCAAAAGCTTCACGAATCTCTGAGGTTGAAGAAGATGATCGACAAATTGAAGCGAACTCTTCTAGGTTTATGTAACCGTCACGATCTACGTCGAGAATTATTTTAGTAATTTATGTGGAAAAAATTTACAGATGTAACGAAAATATCTAAAATTAGATTTTCTTCGTTTTTGTCAGGATCTAAAATTGGATAAACGAATTGTTTAGTATATTGCGGAAAGAAAACATATAAAATTAGTTTTATTTTTACGCTTATTTTAATTATCATTTATTTTGCTTTTTGGTAGGGTTGTTGATTTTTCATAAATTTTTATTTCTTTTGTAAAAGCTCTTGTCTAGAATTTTAGTATCTTAATTTATTTATTTTTTTGAAATCTTTAATATAGATTAGAGCTTTGGTTTTCAATTTTCTGAATTTTGTGCAACAAAATATAATTTGATTTTTTTTTAACATATATTCCTTCGGATCACAAATACAAATAAGTGTCGTTTTACTTGTTTTCATATATATCAAGAAATTTGTTACTTGACATTATTATTTTATTAACTAATTATACCTTTTTCTCTTTTTTCATCATTTATATTTATTGAGTTTTAAAAAAAAAACTCTTAATATTCTACGTATATAAATTGGTTATTTTGTTAAAATAATTAAATTAAAACTCGTGAAACGATATTTTAATTTTGGTAAACTAAAATACTCCAAAATGACAATTAAAGAAGATGATCGACAAATTGAAGCGAACTCTTCTAGGTTTATGTAACCGTCACGATCTACGTCGAGTTCGTCTAATAATTTATTCACTTCGGTTTCTGTGTATGACATTCCCATGGAGTTGAATACGTTTCCGAGTTCGGATACTGAGATTTTGCTGTCGCCATTTGAGTCGAATTTGTCGAAGACTTTCTTTAGCTCCGCGAAGTCTGTTGTTGAATCAGTATTTTTGTTTGCCATTTTCGTTGTGGCCGGTGTTTTGAATTTTTGATTTATGATTGTTTAACGTTTTTATAGAGTTTTGTGATTTATTTGCTTTCCGTTGATTTTTTCTAGTGGCTAACCTGTCTTCATGGATTTTTATTTAATTAACTAAATATATTTATTTCTATTTTTATTTGATTAACTAAATTTATCAAATATATGAGGGTTCCCATATTTTTTTATAGATTTTTGAAGTTTCAGAATTTGTATGACCCTTGTTTTAGGGAATTTTTTTGACTAATTTATTTTTTTATAGATTTTTGAAGTTTCAGAATTTGTATGACCCTTGTTTTAGGGAATTTTTTTGACTAATTTAAATATTAATTTATTCGTAAATTCAGATTCGATTTAAAAAACAAAACAAACGTATGAAAATGAATAAAGTTTTTATTGAGTCTAGATTCAAAATACATAAACGTTTTAAAACCAAATTAAACCGAAAGATCCAATTCTTTTAGTAATTTATGCGGAAAAAAATTACAGATGTAAATTCTTTTAGTAATTTATGCGGAAAAAAATTACAGATGTAGCGAAAATATCTAACATTGGATTTTCTTCTTTTTTGTCAAGATCTAAAATTGGATAAACGAATTGTTTAGTATATTGCGGAAAGAAAACTTATAAAATTAGTTTTATTTTTACGCTTATTTTAATTATTATTTATCTTGCTTTTTGGTAGGGTTGTTGATTTTTCAGAAACTTTTATTTCTTTTGTAAAAGCTCTTGGCTAGAATTTTAGGATCTTAATTTATTTATTTTTTGAAATCTTTAATATAGATTAGAGCTTTGGTCTTCAATTTTTTGAATTTTGTGCAACAAAATACAATTTGATTTTTTTTTAACATATATTCCTTCCGATGACAAATACAAATAAGTGTCGTTTTACTTGTTTTGACAGTATTATTTTATTAACTAATTATACTTTTTTTCTTTTTTCATCACTTATATTTATTGAATTTTACAAAAAAAAATTCTTAATATTCTACGTATATAAATTGGTTATTTTGTTAAAATAATTATATTAAAACTCGTGAAACGATATTTAATTTTGGTAAACTAAAATACTCCAAAATGACAATTATTAGTGATCGGGTAGTAATATTTTAGAGGAACCATGACGTCCCCAAAAACGTCCGGACCAGAGAGGTGGAAGTTGGAGAGCGTAAGCTCTTTTAGGAGAGAGTTTAAATCCACCGCCAGCTAGTAGAGGTTGACCGGAACTAGCTTGGATACCAGGCCAGACTGTGTATGTACACTTGTTGTAGAATATTACCTTTGAAGCTAATAGCATCACACAAAATATAAACCCAAATGTGATTAGTATATGATTATAAAATATAAAAGATTTGAGATTAGTGTAGAGTACCTGAAGCGTGGGAGAGAAGAAGAAGGAGAGGGAGGAGTAAGAGAGATATTGAAGAAGCCATTAATGGTTGTTTTAGTGTCTAAACTACAGTGGAAGACTAAGACTGTGAAGTAGCTTATTAAGGGCATCTCCAATGGGAGTATCTTTTTAAGGTTCTTTAAAAAATTTTAATGATAAAAAATTAAAAGGGAGAAAGAGAAAGAAGAATTGATTCTTAAAAGAGAATTTTAGGAATTTTTAGAGAAACTGGTTCTCAAATGTGGCATCTTCTTATTGGTTTAGAAATTTTAACTAATATTTGATTTAATTAATAAGTATAATTTCATTATAATAATATTTTTTTGATTGTTTTAGAGACTAAGAAGAGTATTTACTAATGGAGATGTTCTAAGTTCTCATTGCTTTTGGAGATTTTCTCTTTATTATAGAGAAAAAAAGCTGGTGTCCAGTGTCCTATTTTCATATTTATTTTTATTTTTTTGTTACTTATTTAGGGTTTACACTTTACATTGTTTCAGACAAGACAACTTATGAAAAGTATATGTGTTTTGGGGAATATTACAAAACTTATCTCACCTCTCGAGGCTGTCAGACAATTAAAAGACTTTACGTCAACCTCATGACGTCCCCAAAAACGTCCGGACCAGAGAGGTGGAAGTTGGAGAGCGTAAGCTCTTTTAGGAGAGAGTTTAAATCCACCGCCAGCTAGTAGAGGTTGACCGGAACTAGCTTGGATACCAGGCCAGACTGTGTATGTACACTTGTTGTAGAATATTACCTTTGAAGCTAATAGCATCACACAAAATATAAACCCAAATGTGATTAGTATATGATTATAAAATATAAAAGATTTGAGATTAGTGTAGAGTACCTGAAGCGTGGGAGAGAAGAAGAAGGAGAGGGAGGAGTAAGAGAGATATTGAAGAAGCCATTAATGGTTGTTTTAGTGTCTAAACTACAGTGGAAGACTAAGACTGTGAAGTAGCTTATTAAGGGCATCTCCAATGGGAGTATCTTTTTAAGGTTCTTTAAAAAATTTTAATGATAAAAAATTAAAAGGGAGAAAGAGAAAGAAGAATTGATTCTTAAAAGAGAATTTTAGGAATTTTTAGAGAAACTGGTTCTCAAATGTGGCATCTTCTTATTGGTTTAGAAATTTTAACTAATATTTGATTTAATTAATAAGTATAATTTCATTATAATAATATTTTTTTGATTGTTTTAGAGACTAAGAAGAGTATTTACTAATGGAGATGTTCTAAGTTCTCATTGCTTTTGGAGATTTTCTCTTTATTATAGAGAAAAAAAGCTGGTGTCCAGTGTCCTATTTTCATATTTATTTTTATTTTTTTGTTACTTATTTAGGGTTTACACTTTACATTGTTTCAGACAAGACAACTTATGAAAAGTATATGTGTTTTGGGGAATATTACAAAACTTATCTCACCTCTCGAGGCTGTCAGACAATTAAAAGACTTTACGTCAACCTGGGAATATTACAAAACTTATCTCACCTCTCGAGGCTGTCAGACAATTAAAAGACTTTACGTCAACCTTTGTCCTAACATCTATGACTCGTAACTCTTTCCAAGATTTGACAATTATGGATGATATTACATTTCTTCTCTCCTTATTGCTTTAATCACTACTAGACAAAATAGTGTCTAGCTCTAATAGTTTAAACTTTAAACATCACTAATTCCAGAGTCCAGTTTAAAATTTAATTAATAAGTTAATGGGTGTCTCATAATTAAAAAGATCGTAAACATATAGTCATTTCTTTTTTTTTTTTTTTTTTTTTTTTTTTGGAAAACAGCAATGAGATTTAAATCTAGAATTTTCAATTAACAAAAGAACAAAATTTGTAAGAACAAGATAATAATCTTTTTTACAAACCTTTACTTATATTTCTATTATTATACTCGACATAAAAAAAAAAAAAATGCTCCACAAAAATTGGTGTTTGAAGAGATATTCATACTAGCATTAATAAATACGAGATATTATAAAGACAAAATTATAGAGACTATATAACGAAAAAACTGATAAATCAAATTTCAAAACATCACATATTATTAAAATACCAAACTGTGATATGCTGTGAAATGGAGACAGCTAAACATCATGAAAGTGGGTTTTGATAACATTTTTTTTTTTTTGGGCTGAGGTTTTGATAACATCTGCATACCCAAATTTATTTATAAACATATGGTTTTAATCATTAAATGCCATTTATTAGTTTCTTTTAGCGATGAACAAACCCCACTTCTGTTCACCACTTGAGCTCCTAAGTAGCTTTGACTTCCACCCACCTACAATCTCCTCATAATCCTCTTTTGAGAAGTCACTTATGAACTCATCTTTCTCCTTCTCCACTGCGTCCAGTTCCCGTTTCAGGACTTTCATGAACTGATGAACAAGGAAAATAGCAGGTTTTTAAGCATATAGGTCAAGGAGTTTATGCAGAGAAAGTGTTTCTTATTACCTGATCAGTTCTATCCTCTGCAATTACATCCTCAAATCCAGCTTCTTTCAGCATCTGTTTAAACCAATCAAGTTTAGGCCACTAAACTGGTTGTTTAAGAAGAAGAGGGTGCTGGTTTGTCCTGAGAGTAAGACCAGAGGTTACAAAAGAGGTAACAGATGAGGAAGAGCTGAAGTCATAAGGGAAGACAAAACATACTTGGATATGCAGAATGGTGTCTCTGCTGTAAATAACATCAAAGGTGTTATCAGGATATTCCTTCTTCGTGCAATCAGCTACTTCGAATTCTACAGAGCATTTCAATCCTATTGCGTGTTCCAGAGCAAAAGATATCATATTTACAGATAGATCAATCCCCACAACATCCACGTCAAAGGTCTCAGCCATGTAGAAGTCCCCTCCTCCGATTCCACATCCAACATCTAAAACTTTCTGGCCGGGTTTCAGGTCCAGCTTATCCACAAATTCCTTTGTTGTCTCTATGTCAAAGTTCAAAACAAAACAACAATATTAAGGAAGACAGCTTCACTAGCATATTGATTCAAACTCGATGAGTAAAGAGTATACCGAGTCCCCCTGTGCTCACAAACCCTTTCCCAAAGACACGCTCATAGCGTAAGATACCACTAGACTTATACTGGACATTGTCCAGGAAGCGTTGGAAGCCCCTATCATTATCCGAACTGACTTTCTGCCAAAGCCAGCATATCTGAAATTTTTTGAACATAGTATAATATGAATCCGCTCATATGATAGATACCATGAGAGTGTGACCAAAACATGAAGAGACCTAGTACCTGGTTCTGGTTCTTTTTGCTTCTCACATAAGCTCCAACGCATTTACAACTAACCAAAGAAAACTCGTACGAATTCCCAGCATTGTCATTCATATGGCATTCTTTGAAAAGCTGCAAGGAACTCACGCACAAGAAATCAAAATAAATGTCCACAAACAGAGCAATGGAGGTAAATATAGGTATCACACCTTTGTGTAAAATTTGGGTTCACGATAGTGTGTTGGGTTGTACTTGCGCTTGTTATCACCAGACTGATGGAAGCAAGACTCCCGAAAGAAAATATATCCACCAACCTTTGTCCATTGTAACATCTTTTTCGCCAAATCTTCAACCTACAATTTGATGAAAGACAATAACTTTTTAAAGACTATAAATGACCTGACTACTTGAAGATTAGTACCACTCTTAATACATGAAGTTAAATATTGACAAGTGACTAATATCTTTAGCACATGGTCCACAACTGAGTGAAGCCTTTATGGTTCATTTTTGCTATTTGAAATGCCAAGAAACATTAGAAACTACTGTCTTTCAGTCATTAATAAGTTAAAATGGTTACTTCTTTATCAGAGAGATACATAAGCAGCCAGTTGGAGAATGTCAGATCCATAGATTCATTCGGAAAGTTCATTTCCGGGGATGTGACATCAGCACACATAAATTTGACATTCTTGTAGTGCCCGTTAATGTTTTCATTCTGCACAGGGAATGACATCAGCACACATAAATTTGACATTCTTGTAGTGCCCGTTAATGTTTTCATTCTGCACAGGGAACAAACAAAATTGGGTAAAAAACGAGTGATATTGAGTAGCTTGAAAGAACAAACATGGGGAGTGATGTTAACACCTTTTTGATAACACTTTCGATGAAGTCAACCGCAATAAGCTGGCCAGCCTTCTGAGCTAATTCAGTAGTGAAACGACCAATGCCAGCACCAAACTCTAGCACCGTTTTCCCTTCAATTGGTGGAAGAAGCGCAAGTATCTAGCACATGGCACATACAACTTAACCCTTAGATAGCATAACAAAGAAAACAAGAACGCATTTTTTTTACAAAAGCAAAATGTTAGTAAAGCAAAGAAACTGCTTTAAGTGATGTAAAGTAAACAAAATAACGTTCTTTAGGCATATTGAGACTCGATCTGAATATCAAAGAGATNNTCAATCCCACAGAGTGTTCTTTCCAGTAATTCTTTTGGATTTCACGTTCCTCGCCTGCAAGTGGATCGCAAATTCAATCAAGAAACAATTACCAAAACCAAATCAGTGCTGGTTAAATCAATACAGACAATTTATAGGAAAGTCCTAATTTTGAAATCTGCATTTGAAAAATTCTTCCGAAGTAAAGATTTTTTTCACCAAGGATGACGAAATCTATGAATTGAGAACAAAAATTCGAGAAACAGGAAATCATGGCTATTATGATACTTCGATGGCGAGTCTGAATCTCGAAACGCCGCTAAACAATTTGACTGCATTAGGATTCGCAGATTCCAAATTTTCTGGATCGATTTCTCGGACTGAGCTCTCTCTTTACCGAGCAGATTTGAGAAGACGAAGCACTTACATGTTAATTTCGGTTTACTATTTTCCGGTTATCGATCGGTTTATTTTTCAATACGAAGCACTTACATGTTAATTTCGGTTTACTATTTTCCGGTTATCGATCGGTTTATTTTTCAATCAATTCAAACAGAAAGGGACGTTGGACCGTTAGGCCCCCTTTAGGGGTACGTGCATACACGTGGACATCTCATATACCGTTAAATTAGTTATATTCACGTGTCAGTGCCATTAGAGTGTGTCCCACGGTAACTATTATTGAGACATCTCATATACCGTTAAATTAGTTATATTCACGTGTCAGTGCCATTAGAGTGTGTCCCACGGTAACTATTATTGATCTCGTGTTTTTTTCCTATTTTAGAACAAGAAATTTTAGTTATATATCGTTTTCGAATTTCCAAGAAATATTATTATTGTAATTTAGATATTCCCTTCCGTAACGTTTTCAAAACTCCAATTTATAAGAATGTGTAAATTTTATTCTTTTTAATTTTTTTACTTCCATTTTAACTTTTTTTTTTACAGGACACAAAAAAATGAAAAAATGTGATATATTTTTTTTATTTTTCTTATTAAAAACCTTTTAAGTTAGTTCTTATATGAATACTAATCTCTGTAGATTTGAAAAAAAAATCATAATGAAAGAAAGTAACAACAGCAAGAGTAATATAGAAAATGATTAATTAAATTAAAATATTTCTAGAGACTTAAACTTAATGGTTTCTCTGAAAACAAAATACTAAAAACAAACTTTTTTTTTGGTTAGAAACTTGTTTTTATTTCTAGTTGTCTTATTAGATTTATGGTTCATTAAAAACTAAATATATCATGTAGTAATTTTTATTATAGACAGGGCCGTGTCTATGTATTTTAAGACCACAAGCGGAAAAGAAAAAAAAAGGCCAGCCAATTTATAGTAATTTTTTTTATGAAAACAAATATAAAACCAAATATGTTAATCAAAATAATAAAACATAAATTATGAATACATTTAATTTTTAAATATGATTCTTCTTACATTTATATTTGCAAACTCATTCATAAAAATTTCGTAATCAAGTTTTCCCGCGATATTCCTGGAAAACATCGACAATCTATTATTCCATCTTTTGACATAGACGACGATAGATATGATTTTATAAGTTTTAACTTTGAAAAAAAAATTGTGCTGAAACACTTGAAATTGGAAATGTCATAATAATTTTATAAGTTTTAACTTTGAAAAACTTCTTTGTACCGAAATAACTAAATCTGGAAATGTCATCATTATGTGATACTCAATCCATAGGATAACAAATTTCCATCTTTTTCAAAAAAATTCAATATCTCAAGAAACTTATTAATTTCTTTATGTAATGGAAAATTTATATTTTATGTTAATTAACTTATTATTTTTACGTTACAATAGGTTTTTAAAAGTTTATCCAAAAAGATATACAAAAAGGAAAAAAATATAAAAGACGTCAAAACACAAAGAAAAAAAACAAATACACACAAAAGAAAGAAAGAAAAAAAATAGGAGAAGACTTGGCCACGAATCGAACCGACTAAAGCAATTTTAAGTAAGACTTTTACCTCTGTACTACAGACAACATTGTGTTCTTAGGGCCGCAAAAAGTATTTAAACTTTAGCGGCCGCAAGCACAGGCTTGGGTCGCTTGTACCCATGCCCTACTCTGATTATAGATACGAGTATTTACAGAGTCTTGCATGAGTATAAACAAGGTAAGCTTGTGCTTACAACCTTAAAATCTTATTCTACATAATCGGCCGACAAATTTCCTCAAGTTTCCCCTAGTCTAATGGCAATTGCCATATTTGTTTAGTTGTAGAGTCGAACTGCTTCACTAGACATTATTTATTTCATTTTTTTAAAACATATTTTTGGGATTAACCCTGAGTATTTAATACAGTCTCGCGCGCCAGCTTTGAATCTCGCAATCAAAAGTGAAATTATAGGTTATCCTTAGATTTTCTTTTCATGATAGCTCTCTAAGATGTTTTTAAATCTAGATTGAAAGAAGAAGTTGCTTCACAAATAAGTTTTTTCCTTATTTACTACTAACTTTTTTTAAAAAACCTAACTACAGCACGTGGTTAATTGAAAGAGAGGGATACTTGAGTAGTGAAGGCGAGAGGGCAGAAAAATTGTTAGGTAAAACTTTCCTCTCACATGCTTAATAAAAATTCATTTAATTCATATATAAATATATATTAACAATATGTATGTGCTAATATT
>CM071716.1:56074258-56092413 GCA_036630335.1 Physaria fendleri | reverse complement strand
AGATCTAAGCTTGACATAGATTCTCTCTTCGATACTTAAACGAATCAGATCTAATGGTTCCCTGACAGTGGTATCTTCCTCAGCAGACATTTTCTGATTAACAATTGCTCGATGAAGATTTTGAAATTGCTAAGAAGAAGAATGATAATAGTCACAATTGTAGGTTTATATAAACACTGAAGCCAAACATATTGCAATTCATTGTTTTTGGGCTCGCATAAAGAATTGGGCTTGATTTGGGCTTTACACTTCTTATGGCCTGACCCAATATATTATTCTTAAAACATAAGAAACTCTCTTTTATTGAGACAGAGCAAACTTGCACATAAGAAAAAAATTCAAAAGAAAGAAAGGCATAATTAAAGTTACAAACATATATATGACTAGTAATTGCATGCATGTACCATTGATTGATCAAACACACACATGTTTCATATTTTATTACAATAATAAAACTTCAAAAATACTCTGAAAATGATGAGAAAGCTTTATATGCTTGGATTCTCTTTCTTCTTTTGTTTTCTCTTATTACAGTGACCAGTAACAGTTTCGTCTTGTCTTTATCTAGTGTTTCTTAGGTGGTGGTGGTGAATGGTAAACTGGAGGAGGAGAGTAGTGCTTCACTGGTGGTGGGGGAGATTTGTACACGTACTTGGGTGGTGGTGGAGAGTGGTAAACTGGTGGAGGAGAATAGTGTTTAACGGGAGGAGGTGGAGATTTGTAGACATAGTGTTTCTTAGGTGGTGGTGGGGAATGGTAAACTGGAGGTGGAGAGTAATGTTTAACTGGTGGGGGTGGAGACTTGTAAACGTAATGCTTTTTGGGTGGGGGTGGAGAATGGTAAACAGGTGGAGGAGAGTAATGTTTCACTGGAGGAGGAGGAGATTTGTAAACGTAATGCTTCTTTGGTGGTGGTGGGGAATGGTAGACTGGAGGAGGAGAATAGTGCTTAACTGGAGGAGGAGGAGACTTGTAAACGTAATGTTTCTTGGGTGGGGGTGGAGAATGGTAAACTGGTGGGGGAGAGTAGTGCTTAATCGGAGGAGGAGGAGATTTGTAAACGTAATGTTTCTTTGGTGGTGGTGGAGAGTGGTACACTGGAGGAGGAGAATAGTGTTTCATTGGTGGTGGAGGAGACTTGTAGACATAGTGTTTCTTGGGTGGTGGTGGTGAATGGTAAACTGGGGGAGGAGAGTAGTGCTTCACCGGTGGGGGTGGAGACTTGTACTCATAATGTTTTTTTGGTGGTGGTGGAGAGTGGTACACTGGAGGAGGAGAGTAGTGCTTAACTGGAGGAGGAGGAGATTTGTACTCATAATGTTTCTTAGGTGGTGGTGGGGAGTGATAGACAGGAGGAGGAGAATAGTGCTTCACCGGTGGTGGAGGAGATTTGTAGACGTAATGTTTTTTTGGTGGAGGTGGGGAATGGTAAACTGGTGGAGGAGAATAGTGTTTCACCGGTGGAGGTGGAGACTTGTACTCGTAGTGTTTCTTAGGTGGTGGTGGAGAATGATAAACCGGTGGAGGAGAGTAATGTTTCACTGGTGGTGGAGGAGATTTGTACTCATAATGTTTCTTTGGTGGTGGTGGGGAGTGATAGACAGGAGGAGGTGAGTAGTGCTTGACCGGAGGAGGAGGAGATTTGTACTCATAGTGTTTCTTAGGTGGTGGTGGAGAGTGATAAACCGGAGGAGGTGAGTAATGGTGGACGGGAGGAGAGTAATGTTTAACCGGAGGTGGAGGAGAAGAGTAGACATAGTTAAGTTATGGTGGACGGGAGGAGAGTAATGTTTAACCGGAGGTGGAGGAGAAGAGTAGACATAGTTAGCCGTTGATTGAGTAACGAAGGTGAGAGAGATTGTTAAGACAAGCAAAGTTGCTACTAAAGAGGCCATTGGAGACCCCATTTTGTTGTTGTGTTTGTTTTGGTTTGTGATATTGTCTTCCCTTCACACCCTTTAAATAGCTATTTCAGTTTTACATTTTTACTTATGGTAGAAAAATAAGTTACGTCATGTAAAAAGTACAAGCAATTATGCACCAAACGTATTAAATATTATATCTATAAAGAAGTGATGTTTTTATGCACCAAACGTATTAAATATTATATCTATAAAGAAGTGATGTTTGTTGGTCTTTTCTTTAGCAGCCGATGATTGACATGTTCTCCACGTTCGAAAACCGTATCGAATCTCGTTTCTTCTATGAAATCTTACGATTATTGACAGTGGTTTTTTTTTTTTTTCACTGTAAAGGGAAATCATGAGAGAACTCTCGTTTCTTCTATGAAATCTTACGATTATTGACAGTGGTTTTTTTTTTTTTTCACTGTAAAGGGAAATCATGAGAGAACCATATGTTTAAGAAAACAATAATTTTACAATGTTGTCCGAAAAAACATCATTATTTATTATGTATTTTATTTACCAAAGTCTTAAATTCTTGTCCTCTTTAGTTTTTGTTTTCTGGTTACATGCATCTTTTATTTTATGTTAAAGTACATACATCCTTTTTATTCTTATGACTAATTGGAGGATAACTTTGAATTTTGTGCTTAAGTAAAGCATTTGCAAGAATCATTTTGATTACCAATCGAAGTTGAAATCATCTCTTTTTATTTCCTAATTTTGTTACAAATGAGTTTGAGTAGGAGCTGCCTTATGCATAACTTATTTTTAGCTATAAACCATACACATCTATTTCCATAGATAAAGATGGATATATATATCAATAATCAAAATTCGTTAAATTTAGGTAAACAACTTATTTTGTCTATCTCACCTACTTCCAAGTACTAGTCAAAGATGCTTATTAAAACATCTATTCATTTATACTTAATTTGACTACAAAATGTGATTATAATCTAAATAATTGTTAATATTAAATTTATCAGTTTTTAGGGTAAATATTCATTTTAATCAGAATTCTTTATCCTAAAAGTATTGCAGTTAATGCTTTCCATGTGAAGCCTAAAATTCAGTTTACATTGGAGCTGTATCCTTGCAAAGAGCAAATTCAATCCACAAAAAAAAAAATTAAAAACTCTATAATTTATTTAACCTAGAAGATCAACTCCGGGTAATGTTGTTTTTTTTTTTCATTTTTTCTTTCATTTAGTGGACATATAAACTCTATAATTTATTTAACCTAGAAGATCAACTCCGGGTAATGTTGTTTTTTTTTTTCATTTTTTCTTTCATTTAGTGGACATATATGTCTAATAATAATGAACCTAACATGTTCAGCATTTACATCATTTGTCAAAGTCGCTTATTCGCTTATTATCTTCTCTTCTTCAAGAAAAGACAGTTTTTTTTTTTTTTGGCATTAATATTTTATTTTATTTATAAGTTATTTGTAATACAGAGTTTGTTATAAAACAGAGCTTGTTACAGAACGGGCCTTGTTATAAAACAGAGCACACAAATATTTAAAAACAGAGCTTATTAAAGACAGTTATACATATTTATATTAGTA
Source organism: Physaria fendleri (assembly GCA_036630335.1). Taxonomy (NCBI): domain Eukaryota; kingdom Viridiplantae; phylum Streptophyta; class Magnoliopsida; order Brassicales; family Brassicaceae; genus Physaria; species Physaria fendleri. Next base: position 56,088,936 of record CM071716.1, on the reverse strand, counting down.
TAAATTTTCGAATCAATTACATTTTCTTTTAAATTAATTACGATATTTTTGAAGAAAGAATATGAACACGATCAAGGCGGCCAAAGATGGAAGGTGATTATTGAATTTTCGAGTTGGAGTTTTGGCTTCACATTTTCTTTGTTTAACATTATAACACGTTTCTTGTCCTCTACATTACTATATTTTTATTATATCTTATTGTATAATCATTTGAAAATTGAAAAGATAAGAAACCGCTAATATGATATAACTAACAAGATAGTTCAAACTTATCAAGACTGAATTTTTTTATGAATAAGAGGATTATAAATGTTCATCTTTTTTATATATAGATCAATAAAATAAGCTTTGGTCAAGAGTCAATATACATTTGTATATGAATAAAAAATTTTATATATTCATCGAACTAGATAAGTAACCAGCTGGAATAGGATTTAGACAAATTAACAACTTTGGATTTTTAGATGACTTTCTTGGTGAGACGTCAAACAAATTACAAGAATAATCACCGTCATATATATTTTTAGATGACTTTCTTGGTGAGACGTCAAACAAATTACAAGAATAATCACCGTCATATATACTTGCTTTGGTCATTTGTAATAAACTAACACAACTACTTGTTATTTAGTTATCTTTATATATATTGATTCCTCTTGAAAACAATGCTTATACATGATCCAACACGATCATCACTGACTTACCATAACATTGTTTGAGAAGAAAAGTCATTGATATGTAATAAATTAATAGATCCCTTGTTTGACGACAAAAATAAGAACAGACTTCTATAGGCATTATTGTAACTGCATGATAGATTCATAAGTAACATGGCTTTGTTCGATATGATTTTTCTAAACATATACGGTCCCTAAGCTAGAAGCTACGTGTAACTTTTCTGATAAATTTTAATTAAAATCTCATTATTATCTGTCAGATGATAAGAAAAAGAAAGATTACAAAAGAAAATAAATAAAGAAATTTTTGTGACTGTTTCTTAGAAACACGTACATAATCGTTATTGGTCGTAATAAGACAATTTTGTCAAATGTGTCCCAATATGAAGTCTATTATCAAAATGTCTTTTCAAATATGTCATATCTAATATAGACCTTTAGTAGTTCGACTGTAAATTTCAGAATATGACTTCATCTGTGCATATTACCTTATTTTAATTCTTAATTAGAAAATTTTAATTAAGATAATTAAAGAATGAAATGTTAAAGATTTTGCTTGCCGCCCCCAAAAAAATATATATTTGCCAAGAAAAAGTAATTAAATGGTATATATTAATAAGAGAAATATATATAATTAAGAATTAATTACCAGAAATATCACTTTTTAAAATACTTCACCTATTATAAGACAATTTTCGTTTATTTTGTATTTTTATAAAACAAAATTACCAAAAAAAAATATGATTACTGTCGTAGGATAACCTAGTCTTTCATCGATGTGGACAAGAGTAAACTAGTCTTTTTGTGGACGCAGTATATGGTAAACGGAAACCACAATGGTAATTATAATTTAGGTTACAGTTTTTTTTTTAGATTTTGAGTTCAAGAAACCATACATATCGTAATAGCAGATTATTTCCCAAGATGAAATGATTAGTTCATAAAGTACTTTATCGTTTTAAGGAATATACAAACTTTGCTTTTCATCATAGCATGAATTATAAGAAAAACCCCATGCAAAAAGTTCAATCTCAGCCTAATTTTGTTGACAACCTTTTTTTTTTCTCTTTAAAGTAGAAGAAGGAAGGAAGGATCATGCTAAAACCAATATTGATATATTTACCGTAGTATATATGAATGTATAGCTTAAACCAAAATTTGATAATTTCTTAAAATCAATCGACCGACAAAACTATGAATCGGTAAGATTTATTTTCTAGTAGTATTGTTTATTTCTTCATGAGTTAAGTTATTATTCGTCACAATTAGCATAGAGTATTAGTTTTAATTTTTAATATATATTTTAATTTATTGTTTTGGAGTCTATTTTGTCAGTCTTTACAAATGCCCACGTTATAAGTTTTTTGATTTTACTGGTTTATGCCACCTTTATGGGACCATATACGTCTTTTCTAATTAAGTTAATGATGACAAATATTCAAATAAAAATATATACACATCTTGACATTAAAATGAAAAATGATATTAAACTAAATTTTATATTATTCAATAATTTGCTATTCTATCTTATTTCATGAAGGAAATATGTAGAACCTTATATACATTTCGAAAAGTCATTGGTTAATAGTGTTACTTGGAATTGTATAAGATTCTGCCGACACATTTTTTTTTTTTTTTTTTCCATTTTTTTTTTTTTTTTTGTAACCCAGTGTCCCGCGACTAAACGCGGACCGATTAATACACCGGGTCTAAATCCGCGTCCAAAGATTTTTAAGTCTCTATTTAAGGATATCCTGTATTTATGGTTTCTGGGACGTTGCAACCCGCGGTTAAACTTGCAGTGGTCGGGATTCGAATTCGTGATGGCGAGTACCTCAGCTGAGGGTCTTTTACCACCAGAGCTAGAGGCCCCGGTTATGCCAACACATCCTTAAAATGAAAATTTAACCACTCTGACAGTTACGATTATATGTGTCATATTTCCAATGTGAAATTTCAAGTGTATTTTGTTTTCTAAAAAATGTAAAATCTATTCACAATGTAAGATTTAAAAGATAACGAAATGTAATTGCTTCCACGATTATCACTTTTTTAACCACATAACTAATTACTAACGTGAGGATAAGAAGGAGACAACGAAGTATTAACAAACATTTACTTTTAAAACTTTTATCTAGATTTGTCTTTTGCTATTAAAGTAGTTAGATCAAGTATTAACAAACATTTACTTTTAAAACTTTTATCTAGATTTGTCTTTTGCTATTAAAGTAGTTAGATCCAATACAGTCTGAACTCTGAACCTGTGGGTGTCAGACAATGCTTTGGGTAAAAAAACTTTACTTCATCGATCACATGTTCATTAAAAGTAAAAAATAGTAACTCGTACGTTATTGATTCATAAATATAATTTGAATACGTTATTGATAAAGTAAAAAATAGTAACTCGTACGTTATTGATTCATAAATATAATTTGAATACGTTATTGATAAAGTAGCTACTATATAAGAAAATAACAAATGTCATTGTTTTCAGGAGACTTTTAAATAATAATACAAGAGTGCTCAAACAAAACAAAGTCGTTAAGATGGTATTTTCCAGTGTGTATGGAATCAATTATCTAATCCTTTAATTGATTTATATATAAAATCATACTTAAAATTTGAATTAGGTAATGTTTTGATCCACTTGATCTATATAATTACAAAATTCATGTACTAATCTAATATTTGTTGAACAACTTGTGTCTTTTCCCTCAATCATTATTCATATAAATCTCCTAACATTGATTGACCCAATAATATATTTAATATAATGCTATATTTTAATTAAATCACTAAATTATTATCATAGTATGAAACCAATTATCTAAAGCCACCACTCAATTATTTAACATTATATACTGAACCAGTGGCTAAAAGCAAATATGAACATAGTCGAGGAAAAAATAAACAATCTATTTATTTAGTTATTCAACTTTTTGCAGTAGATTTATGTATGTGTCTTACTTAGTGCGTTCACCAATTCATTTAGGCATATTAACTGATATAGGACAAAATGTTACTTCTCAAATTCACCATTCAATCATCACTCTTGATTATTCAAAAATTGATTTCTTATATATTGCTATACAAATTTTCATGATATAGTATATTCAAAAATTGATTTCTTATATATTGCTATACAAATTTTCATGATATAGTAACTTATTTCTGTCACTGACAAAAAAATACTATAACTTATTTCTATGTAGAGTATATAATCTTTTTTCGCGAAACATACATTCAAGGCCGGTTTAGAGAATAGACGATTTAGTCCATCGTTAGTTTTAAATACATATTTTAAATCTCTTTTTAAAGATTTATAGAATATTTAAACGCAATTTAGATATAAATTTTCAAAATTTATAGTTTTGTAGATCTTTTTGAAAGACATAAAATTTTATAATTTATTTTTATATTATAGTTTTGTAGATCTTTTTGAAAGACATAAAATTTTATAATTTATTTTTATAATAATTTTATTAATCATTGTATTGATATTACAAAAGATGTAGTAATTTCTTTTTTCTAGATTATCAACAACATTGAACCGGTCATATGTATTTTTGTATATTAGTGATTACACAGTGAAAAAATCACTCATCTAAGGTTAATTTACTTGCGAGTGTGTCAACTTCATCGGTACCAGAAGCTACCTCAGTTTCGGCACCAGCTTCGTGATAGTCTTAGCTCTTTCTATTAGTATACCTTTTGGTTTGAGTCATCGAAAAGATGCAGATCAGATCGTGGAGGTGATGATCTTGATAATGTCAGTTCCTTTTGGGAGTCGTTAAAGCCGGTGAGTCATGATATTCTATTTCCTCCCTTATCTTTTCTCTCTGGTAGTCTTTTTTAACTTCTTGATGGCAGATAGTTGGTCTAGTTAACGATGATGGTAATTTCTGCATCAATTCCATATGGTGTTTCGTATTAACTTGAAAGATTATATTGTACAATAGGAGTAATTTTATTCATTAACATAAGGTGCATATTTATACACGAGGGAATAAATATAAAATATTGAATGTATCGCAATCATATAATATCAAATCGTAATCTTATTAGAATCATATCAAATATGATCTCTTATACGTCCCCTTAAGCTGAAGGGGAGGGACCAACTCCAACCTTGATAGTGATTTGAGGTTGTGGTTGAGCTCTCCATGGTGAAATATCTTTGGGGTGAGACCTAGGACCGTACAATCCATCATGAGAAATGTAGAACAATAACGAGATGACATAAAAAAATATTAAAGGAAGAAGAAGTTTGCAGAAAAAAGAATAGAGTAAGCAACATTGAACAAGAAGAAGGTGAGAGAAGTGGCGGAAAACAGAGAGATCGTAGTATAGATTCAGAGGTTCATATGACCTTAAATTTTGGAAGCAAATTTTGGAAGCACATGTCTTAAGATTCAGAGATTCGTGACGAGCTTGAATGATTCAGGGGCTCGTGAAAAGTTTGAATAAAAGAATTAAGAGGTCTATTTGTAGACTTGAATTGGAGAAGCACTTTGGCTTAAAACAAAAAGAAAACAGAACAGAAGAAATGAAAAAGATCAAAATAACAAACCAGCTCTGATACCATATTGTCTTGAAAGATTACATTGTAGAATAGGGGCAATTTAACATAAGGTGTATATTTATATATGAGGATACAATAAATATAAATAATTGAGTGTATCTTAATCATATAAAGATATTATCAAATTCTAGTGCCCATTCAAACGCAAACTACGGATCGAATCACACAAATAAATTTTTGTAAACTCTTCTTCAAAACGCTCTAAAAACATTTTCACAAATTTTTCTGAAACATTATTTAATTTTTTTTTTTTTTCAAAATCTGATTTAGTTTGATCTTCTCCTAATATTTGATCCTCGAGCTTTTGTTTATTGTGCATTACTTAGTTGTTTTCTTTTAAACACAAGACATTTCAGTTTGTAGTAAAGTGCTTGGACTATATAGTCACTATATAAAAAAACACACACTATATTTGTGTGTGTTTTTTGATCTTGTTGTAAAAGCTGTAAAATTATGTGGTTTATCTAATATATTATATTGTGAGTCGACGCTGTCTCGACTAGCAAATCAAGTAGAGTATCTGTTCAAGTGGATAAATAGTTAAAAACAACGCGTACTTTTCTTTTTCAATAATGAACTTTCATATCTGAATTTTGATACCAGATCAATTTTGATCTGAATTATCTATAAATTCAAAATCAATACCTGAACTATTATAAATTAGGTCAATTTCAATGTATGCCTTGAAATTGATTCAAATCAAAAAATAATAATTTGTTACAGCATAAAATTGATATAATTTGTAATAATTTAGGTGGCGATTTGAATTTGTAGGTAATTTATGTTAAAATATGTCAACATCAAAATTTGGTTATGAAATTTTATTATTGAAATAGTACGTGTCGTTTTTGCTTATTTACCCCGTTTAAGATCAGTAATAAAAAACAAGAGCAACAAAAATGGATTAAAAAATTATATATTTAAAAGAAATCCCAAAATTATTACTTTTGTGTAGAGGTCTAAAAACAAATTTGTCTAGAAATGCCAAAATGATTTATTTTGCCAAAATGATTTATTTCCAAAAAAAAAAAAAAAAAGCTTAGAGGTCCCAGTATTATTGAGCCCCGGCACTGATTGTGAAAAAAAAAAAAAATAGAGGACGTATTTTATGTTAAACCCTGTTTACCTTTTGTGATTGTTTAAAGGCTTTTTACGGCTTTACCCAATAGCAATAATAACATGTGCCATCTTTTTGATCAATTTTTATTACAAAATCAAATCTTGTCTGAAAAGTCGCAATCCCATCTTTTTGATCAATTTTTATTACAAAATCAAATCTTGTCTGAAAAGTCGCAATCAACTGCTTCGTAAAAAAGGATGGATAAAAACAAAAGATGAAAAGATTGATTTGTACTACATATTGCTTAACTTATTAACATGAACAGAAGAATCTTGAAATTACTTGATTTATCATGAACACATCAATCTAAAAACCGGACGCGGAAAAGAGCATATGCTAATTTTTGATATCGAATATTCGTCGATCCCACCAGAATGATATTAAAACAAAAGTTGGAGACTGATTTTGTGATTTAAAGTTGATTTCTTTGTTATGTATCTTTTGTTATATTCCCAGATATTTGATTTAAAGTTGATTTCTTTGTTATGTATCTTTTGTTATATTCCCAGATATTATTACTATTATCGGTCAGATTTTTTTTTTCCTTTTTATAAAAATTGATCTTTGCTGATACTTCAGACATTGTATATCCTCAAATTTTACACCCCTTTCTCTAATATAACGCATCCAGTTATACATTGGCCATATATCAAGTAAGGAATATTGATAATATCCTTTTCAAAAATAATCTTGTGAAATCCCTTTAACCAGTAAAATTGCATAGCAAAATGTAAAGCTTGTAATTTAGTATATAAGGTCGAGTGTGTTTGAAGGTCGAGTGTGTTTGATAACCTTTCGCATAACCGTTCATGTGAAAATCTCTTATTTCATTTCTTATCACAGACCCCATGCCATTGACTTCATGTTTTGATATGTTCTATCAAAGTTACATTTAAATGAACCAGCCGGTAGAGGTTTCCAGTTGTTATATCATCGTGGAAGGATTAGTCAAATCAAACTCCGGTTTTTATTTAGAATAAAATAATATAGTCACTAGATTATGAACATTTTTAAAATATTTATAAAAAATCAATATCTCTTATATATTATTTAAATTTTTAAAAATTTAGATGTCATCATCACCAAAATTAATTTCATATTATAAATAAATATTAATTGTAGATAAATATTAGAATTATAAATAAATATGAATTGCATATAAACTTGTTAAAAATTATTTTGTTTTTATTTAACGATTATTATACATTGAACTTATAGCAAATATTGTATCAATTCTAAAAGTAAAACTTACTATATTTTTTTTTTGAACATTAAATATGTGGCCTAGCCTTACATTTTTAAGAAATCAGAGGGAAATTGAGAGAAAGGGGGAGAATGGGGCTCGAACCTCTATGTCAGGATTTGGGAAGATGGATGTATTCCACCTAGTTCCGGCAACTTACTATAATTTAACCTTTAAAATCCTTGATATAAAAAAAACTTATATTTGAATGGTAAGAGTCCTTTTAGACAAAAATCAATCTTGAAACCAGTCAAGATCAGTACAATGGGCTTAGCCTATTTAATGATCCTGTAAACTCATATATATCTGTTGGCCCATTTAACCAAAATCTTTTCTTGTTAGCCCAAAAGTTGGGTCGCTTGGAACTTTCTGTTGGCCCATTTAACCAAAATCTTTTCTTGTTAGCCCAAAAGTTGGGTCGCTTGGAACTTGGGAGTATTGTACTTTGGTCTGCCTTTAGATTGTTACTGAGATTATAGAAATCATTTGTGTGGACCTAAGTACCTAACAACAAATCATGGATAATTTGGTTTTAAATGATAAGTTGATAGGCCGAGTCAAAGATCTGAACTCCCAAGATATAGGCAAGAAATTTCAAAACACTAATTTGCCTCTATTGCTTATCTTAAAACAGCTCAAAGGACCGTGGCATAGAACCTACTCTCTGGTATAAATGACCAAAAATGGTTGCTCCTTTCGAGTCACTGGATCAGGTTGAGAAGTATGAGCCGGACGTGTATATCCTAACCCTTGTGCCCCACAAAGCCGGTTGGACCCGATAAGATAAAAAAAATATGTTAAAACACAAAAAAATTATGAAAACATAAAATAACCTAATAATTGCTCTAACCGCTAGACTAAGGGGAGTGTATTGAAATTAGAATTTTAGGAGATTTGGTGTGATTGAAGATATTTGAAATTTCAAGAGATTTGAGTAGATTTGCTAGATTTGTTTATATTTTTTTTATTAAAAAAAAAGAAAATTAAAAAAAAAGAAAAACTTTTTATGATTTGGTGAGATTCATATAATTAAAAAGAATTAAAAAAAAAGAAAAACTTTTTATGATTTGGTGAGATTCATATAATTAAAAAGAAAATTACCTCTTATGATTTTGAGAGATTTTTAGAAAAGAAATATATTTTTTAGATTTTAACATAATATTAAAAAGTTCATATTTTTTTTGCTTTAACATAATATCAACTGTAACATAATAGAAAGTTTATAAATACAACTTTTTGATATCAAACTCACATATTCATAGCATTTGTCCACATATTTGTCGCTATTGATGATCTCCAAACATTAACAAGTACTCTTCGTTGTTCTTGAGTATCATTAATATCTTCATATATATGATTTTCATCAGCATCCAAATAACATAATCATATAGATGAGAGAGCAGATATTTTGCAAATTTTAAACGGAAAAAAATTATTTTCACCTTAGTTGATTTTAAAAGTTAAGAGAGCAGATATTTTGCATAGGAAGAAGAGAGCAGAGATTGAAAAAATATATAAAAAAAAAAGATTTTTCCTTCATAATTTTGCCTCCACAATTTTACCTCCACAATTTGCCTCCAAAACTCATAATTGTGGAAATACAAAAATTGCTAAGAAGAATCATAATTGAAGATTGGCGATTCCATAATTGTTTCCAAAATCTCTTCTGGAATAACGATAAAAGCAGAAATTGAAAATAATATGCTCATATCTTCTCTTCTAACCCATAGTCACATTAGATGGAAACATGACAAGTTAGAAATTGTTTTAGGAAACATGAGAAGCCCATAGTCATGTTAGAGATATTTTTACTCTTGTGATTTTGAGAGATTTTTAGAATTTTTTTTTTTTTAGATTTAACATAATATTAAAAAGTTCATTTGTTTTTTGGTTTAACATAATACCAAATGTAACATAATAGAAAGTTTAAAAATACAGCCTTTTAATATCAAACTCACATATTCATAGCATTTGTCCACATATTTATCGCTATTGATGCTCTCCAAGCATTAACAAGTACTTTTTGTTGTTCTTGAATAGCATTAATATCTTCATATATATGATTTTCATCAGCATCCAAATAACATAATTCATATAGATAAGAGAGCATATATTTTGAAAATTTTAAACGAAAGAAAATTATTTTACACCTTATTTGATTTTAAAAGTTGAGAGAGCATATATTTCGCACAGAGGGAAGAGAGCAAAGATTGAAGAAATATAAAAAAGATTTTTCCTTCAAAATTTTGCCTCCACAATTTTGCCTCCACAATTTGTCTCCATAATTTTGCCTCCAAAACTCATAATTGTGGAAATACAAAGATTGCTAACAAGAATCATAATTGAAGATTGGCGATTCCATTACTGTTTCCAAAATCTCTTCAGTAATGACGATAAAAGAAGAAATTGAAGATAATATGCTCATATCTTTTCTTCTAACCCATAGTCACGTTAAATGGAAACATGTCAAGTTAGAAATTGTTTTAGGAAATATGATAAGTCCATAGTCACGTTAGAGATATTAATTTTTTTTTTGATTCATTGAATTTGACTCTTTTTTTTAATACAAAATGTTATGGTTTCCAATTTTATTTGAAATACCATGCAAAGAGGTGTGATTGTTTCCATTCATATTTTCAACTAAAAAGGTATACAAAATCTCTCAAAATCACAATTGTTCTTTTCTTTTTTAAAAATTGTTCCATGTTGAATAACATGAGATTTGATGTTAGTTATATAAGTTTTTAATTGAATAACATGAGATTATAAGAGATTTTAAAATAGATTTGATGTTAGTTATATAAGTTTTTAATTGAATAACATGAGATTATAAGAGATTTTAAAATCTTAGAAGGAGACTGTATCGTCGATGGACTAGTCTGAAGAATGGATTTAAACTCATTGAAAAACGTCGAAAAACCTTGTGGTTCCGTTGCTCCAACCGTAGAAAAGAAGTCCGGTGATATCAAAGGCAAAGAACTAGGTCCCGGAGATAAAATCCCGTGAAAACTTGGCCGTTCGATCGGATGATGTTGTTGTTGATGATGATTATGATAATATTGATCCATAGTCCCTACGCCTCCCACAGATGTTCTTAGTTCGTTTGAGGTATTATTAGCTCTCTCAGTAGCAGCAAACCTAGCGGCAGGAGATATCAAACCACATGATGCTGAATTGTCGTTTGGTGCTGAAGTTGAGGTAGAGGTTTTACCAGTGAGACGTTGAACCAATGTCATGAAGTTATTAGGGTGAGTATGGATAATCTTGGGAGATACAGTGTATATGATCATTGGACCACGTTGCGGCCGAGATTGAGATTGTTCTTCTTGCTGATGGGTTTGTTGTTGTTGTGGTAATGGTGGCTTCTTGTTGATCTTGTGAGACTCTCCACGGACTTTCAATGGCTTAGGTCTCGGACCCAAGATTCCTCTTGATCTTGGTGATCTATTATCCATGAAGTCCACTTTGTATGCGATGATGATGATTATAGTGAAGAACAATGATTATGTGATAATTAGGGGAAAAGAGAAGGTACATGAGTGCTTGTATATATATGATTTATGAGTGTATTAAAGAAGGAGAAAGAATAGTCAAAAGATCCAAAATTTGGGCTATCTTATAATTAGTGATTGATTATTATAATCTTATTTATATTTCTTCTAGTAATATTTCCTACCAAATATGTTTGGTTTACCCAAGATATATAACTTTCCGAAGACTCACTTTTAATCACGACTTGAAAAAAATTAACTTTAATACAATAAAGTTAGAAGAAATTATTATTATCGATTCCGAAACATAAACAAAGCTGAGATATAAGTTTTGTCCTATGTACGATAAGGATTCGGACATGCGTTTAATTCCCAGTAGTAAATAGAACCGTTTTTTGAAAAACAAATGTGACGAGAAAATGTCAAATAAGTATAATTCTGTTGCCGACCAAAAAAAAAAAAGTATAATTCTGATACGTTATATATAACTTTCATAATTTGTAGTCTATGAAATATGATAATCCATGACAAAAAAAAAAATGAAATATGATCATTTAGGGGTGACACAAGTACATGTTACCATTAAATACTCGTTACTTGCCTTGTACCCGACTTATTTTAGCAAGTATCCGCATAGAATAATCCAAATACCAAGTTCACATTTTTAATTATTTGCAAGTACTAGACAAGTAGGACTGGGCACGGTACTTGTTACCCGTTCCGTACTTGCTACTTGACCCGGCTTGGATTGATTTTGCAAGTACCCGTAATAATCAAGCCAAGTATCAAGGCTAGTAATGAAGATACTTGCAAGTACGAGACAAGTAACAAGTCGGGCAAAAAATTTTAGTACTTGTCCCGTACTTGATACTTATACCCGTATTACAGAATTGTATCAAGTAACAAGTAATTTGGGATGGTTAATAGGTATCAAGTAACGAATCAAGTAGCAAATCAAGTAGCGGGACAAGTAACCCGCAAACCTCTTGAATTTGGGCGGGTACTTGTTTTTTTCCGGATACTTGTTTTAACGGGTACAAGTACAAGCCTTTTTTCAATTACTTGCATGGGACAAGCCAAGTATCAAGTATTTCCAAAAAACCCGGATACTTGTCCCGTGTCCACCCTATCTCCAGCTCCTGGATCAAAAATGCACCTTACTTCTCTCAAAATACCCACCAACTTGCTCTAAGTTCAGGTCTATGTGCTTCTCTCACACATTGATCACTGCCACTTGCTCTAAGTTCAGGTCTATGTGCTTCTCTCACACATTGATCACTGCCCCCGCTGTGCTCAGGAAATATCTTCCTAGTATGATCGTTTTATTAGACCTATCGTCCAGTTCTAGGATCACAAAGTCAGTAGGAACATTTACCTTATTGATTGTGACCGACAAGTCTATGAGTGTACCTAGAAGTTACTTCTCTGAACTATCAGCAAATTTCCTAGAAATGTTCTTAGGTTCATAGTTATTGAGACCAAGGCTCTTAGCAAACACCACGCAAAAGCCCAAGAGATTTATATGTTCATTCTTCATTTGTTAAAGCAAAAGAGGTTTATATCATTCTGCCAGTCCTTTTTAAGAATGCCAAGCAAATCATAAATTCAACAATGTTAATCCAACCCCTGATTACATGAAATATAAAAATATACAAAAGTTATTTGATAAGGTTAGTCTCTCTTGATGATGGGTGCTCCTACTTTTACAGCCTTGATTCTTTCTCTGATGGCTTTGAGTTTCTTGTCAACAACATCAAGTGATTTGGCCAGTTCCTCCGAACATGGCTTTGAGTTTCTTGTCAACAACATCAAGTGATTTGGCCAGTTCCTCCGAACAATCTGAATTAGTAATTAGATCACGAGACGAAGCCTTTAACCCAAGTTCCATAGCATGAGTATGCATCTTCTCCTTCTCCAATTTCTTCTTTGCGTCCTGGATCATCTTGTTCATGAGATCTTTCTGATCCATCATGTATTTGGTCTGCTTCTCCACCGGAAGTTCGCTTAGCCTGTTAAGAAGAGAACGAGCCTCGTTAAGGTTTGGCCATACCTCAGGACCATCATTGTATTCGCTGTAAATGATGGCACAAGCGGGTAAACTACAAAGAATGTTTGAGTTTCTTGTCAACAACATCAAGTGATTTGGCCAGTTCCTCCGAACAATCTGAATTAGTAATTAGATCACGAGACGAAGCCTTTAACCCAAGTTCCATAGCATGAGTATGCATCTTCTCCTTCTCCAATTTCTTCTTTGCGTCCTGGATCATCTTGTTCATGAGATCTTTCTGATCCATCATGTATTTGGTCTGCTTCTCCACCGGAAGTTCGCTTAGCCTGTTAAGAAGAGAACGAGCCTCGTTAAGGTTTGGCCATACCTCAGGACCATCATTGTATTCGCTGTAAATGATGGCACAAGCGGGTAAACTACAAAGAATGGTCAATTCATGGAGTTTCTTCAATAAACCATCCTTGCGTTTTCTGAAGGTAACTCGGCGAGTGGGGTTGTCTAAAATCAATTGGTGCGTTACTTTTCTTCTGCCCATGGTGCAATATGAAGAAGGAGGAGATGTGTGGTTTGAGGGATTTGATGGGTTAATGTTGGGCCTGATTGGTTGGGGCTGTGGCTTTAAAATTTTGGCTGTAGATTTGTTGCTGTAGATTTTTGCTTTTCAAGTGTATTAAAGTTTAGTGTTATTGGTTTGTGATTCTTTTAAAATATTGTTCTTGTTAAACAACTTTGAGTGATTTTCAAAATCTCACATGTTCAGGTGATATTTTAAAATTATGAGAACCACTCTACATTTCCTCCTACTTCTTACATCTAAAATCAAATTTTATAATTCATTAAAATCTATCAGCATCAAATTTTATACTTCATCTCCTCCTATCAACACAGATACCAATACGAAGAGAATCTCTAAAAAAAAATATCATCAAACAATATAGTTAAGTAATAAACATACATGCTGAAAAAATTATCATCAAATAATATAGTTAATATGAAACATATGCCCATCAAATAATTAAAATAATCAAACAAAATTTGGCTCTAATTAAATATAAGTTTACATTCTGAATAATCCAAAGAAAATAATTTTATCAGTCCTATATAAAAACGTGACTTCAGAAAATGAGATACATAAATCAACAAACATAAAACATAATTTTAACATTAACATCGTATTATGTCTGTGACTTGTTTAAGTATTTTTTTTTTTTTAAAAAATTTGTATTGATATGTGTTCTTCACCATAAAAATTATGAACAATATGTTGATATTATTAATTTTTTAGAAGACGAGTAAAATAATTTAGGAGTGTTCCATAAAATTTGAGACAAACTTTTGGAATACTTATAAAATACTCAAGATATTTTGAAATACTCTTTCAGAATCTTTAAACATATTATGTAATATTTCAAGACACTCTTTTATAATCTTGTAAGTTCATTAAAAATATTACTTTCTATAAATCTTTATAAGTGATCAAAAGTATTTAAAAATCATAAACCAATAATACCCCATAAGATTTAAAAACTAATGAAGGTAATATTATTTGGTCAGATG
>CM071716.1:56021322-56049105 GCA_036630335.1 Physaria fendleri | reverse complement strand
TCCAACAAGAGATGCTGTTGCCACTAGTATTCTATCCAAACAATGGAAGTTTCTTTGGATGTGGTTGCCTAATCTTGAGTTCAACTGTAATAGAGATTCAGTGAGGGATTTTATCCACAAGAATCTGCCTTTACACAAATCTCCTTTGATAAAAAGCTTGCGGCTTAGCTTTTATAATAGATCATCATTTCATGCTGATGATCCCAAAACGTGGGTTGGAACTGCAATTTCTCGAGGATTGCAGGAGCTAAGTATCCATACGTATTATGACCGTAAAGAAGCTACTGTGTTTTTGCCGGGTAGTTTGTATACCTGCAACACCCTTGTTACTTTGGAACTTACAGCTAATAGGATTTTTGTTGATGTTCCTGAAAATGCCCGTCTCCCTTGCTTGAAAAAATTGCATCTCGATTCTGTGACATACTCAAACGGAGATTCTCTTCGAGTGCTTCTATCTTGTTGTCCTATTTTGGAAGATCTGCTTATTAGCCGGGAATATAATGACAACGGGACAGATATAGTTATTAAAATCCCATCGTTGAAGCGTTTATCCTTATATATTAATGAAGATTGTTCTGATTATGGTTGTGTGATATTTACACCTTCTTTGAAGTATATCAAAGTTCAGGATTTTAGGGATAATTACTCCTATTCGTTTGAGGATATGCCAGAGATAGAAGAAGCAGATATCTCTTCACATTTGGGAGACATTTTCAAATCAATCTCAACTGTTAGAAGTCTTTCATTACGAGTATTATTCAACGAGGTAATTTGATTCTGTTTCATTTAATTTATACATTGTTGTGAGTTTTGAATCATTTGTTAATGTCTTGTTATGTCTGCAGGCTGTGTATGGTCAACGAGGTAATTTGATTCTGTTTCATTTAATTTATACATTGTTGTGAGTTTTGAATCATTTGTTAATGTCTTGTTATGTCTGCAGGCTGTGTATGGTGATGGTATTGTATACAGTAAGCTTGAAAATTTGAAGGTAGATATAGGCAGATATAATTGGTCAAAGATAACTTTCAAGTTGCTCAAAGATTCTCCTAACCTGCAAGTTCTCGATCTCAAATCGATTGGTGTAAGTTCTTCTTAGGTTACTACTTTGCAGTAAAGCACAGTTTGGTGATTTTAAATCATGTATTCTCTTTTTATATATTTTCAGTACAGAAAAAGATTTAAGGATTATGAACCAATTGGCGAGAGTTTGGTTCCTGAATGTTTATTGAAGAGTCTTAAAACTTTCAAAAAATGAGGTAATTTGATTCTGTTTCATTTAATTTATGCATTGTTGTGAGTTTTGAATCATTTGTTACTGTGTTGTTATGTCTGCAGGCTGTGTATGGTGATGGTATTGTATACAGTAACCTTGAAAATTTGAAGGTAAAAATATGCAGCGATTATTGGTCAAAGATAACTTTCCAGTTGCTCAAAGATTCTCCTAACCTGCGAGTTCTCCATTTGATTCATGTAAGTTCTTCTTTGGTTACTACTTTGCATTAAAGCACAGTTTGGTGATTTTAAATCATGTATTCTTTTTTTTTTAAAATTTTCAGCTCGGAAAAAGTTTTGAGGATTATGAACCAATTGGCGAGAGTTTGGTTCCTGAATGTTTACTAAAGAGTCTTAAAACTTTCAATTTTCATCGGTACTCTGCAAATGATGGAGAAAGCAGGGATTTCTTAAGTTTTATCATGAAACATGCTTGTTGCTTGGAATCTACTTCAATTAAGAGCTGATTATGTTCTGTTATGCTGTAGAAACTTGAAAAATGATCTAAGAGTTGTCTTCTTATGGGGTTTTAGTTGTTTTGTTCTCCAATAACAATTAGGGTTATATTTTGATCGTGGACTTACAATTTGTCTTTGATGTGTGGTTGGTTTACTTGAACTTTTCCTATTACAAAATCTTCTAAAATGAGGTAATTTGATTCTGTTTCATTTAATTTATGCATTGTTGTGAGTTTTGAATCATTTGTTACTGTGTTGTTATGTCTGCAGGCTGTGTATGGTGATGGTATTGTATACAGTAACCTTGAAAATTTGAAGGTAAAAATATGCAGCGATTATTGGTCAAAGATAACTTTCCAGTTGCTCAAAGATTCTCCTAACCTGCGAGTTCTCCATTTGATTCATGTAAGTTCTTCTTTGGTTACTACTTTGCATTAAAGCACAGTTTGGTGATTTTAAATCATGTATTCTTTTTTTTTTAAAATTTTCAGCTCGGAAAAAGTTTTGAGGATTATGAACCAATTGGCGAGAGTTTGGTTCCTGAATGTTTACTAAAGAGTCTTAAAACTTTCAATTTTCATCGGTACTCTGCAAATGATGGAGAAAGCAGGGATTTCTTAAGTTTTATCATGAAACATGCTTGTTGCTTGGAATCTACTTCAATTAAGAGCTGATTATGTTCTGTTATGCTGTAGAAACTTGAAAAATGATCTAAGAGTTGTCTTCTTATGGGGTTTTAGTTGTTTTGTTCTCCAATAACAATTAGGGTTATATTTTGATCGTGGACTTACAATTTGTCTTTGATGTGTGGTTGGTTTACTTGAACTTTTCCTATTACAAAATCTTCTTCTTTGATGTGTGGTTGGTTTACTTGAACTTTTCCTATTACAAAATCTTCTGATGAGTTTATTTACCTTCTATGTATGTTAATAGTCATCTAATCAAATTGTTGAACTCTTATCTATTTTAAGGAATTTAGTGTTGTGATTGTGAACTCTCAGCTGCACTTTTTATGGATGGTCCAAGTCTATCTTATAAATAAGGCCCATTAACGAACAAAAAAGTATAGGCCCATTAATAATAAAAAAGTATAGGCCCATTTGTTTCTTTAACTCGACGATGGTGTTCGACTATCTCAAATTCTAAAATCACATTCGCTTGTTGCTCAAATCTGTCGCCGTATTTTCGTCTCCGGTTAGCCAACGTTAGTGACCGGAGTTGGTTACATCGGTAAATCTCCTACCTTTCTCCGTCAGTACCTTTTCTAAGCTCAAGAAAGTTTCTTTTCCCAAATTGCAATTGAAGAAGGGGTTGGTTTATCTTACTTAGAATGGTATTATTCTACGACCCTTTTTTGATTCGCCAAGTTTAAATCTATAACAATGACTCTGAAGCACTGTATTACCAGATTTGGATTATAAAGGCTTATGGTTTATGGTGTCTATCTTTAAAAATTGTTTTTTTTTCTTTTTTTTTTTGCAATTTGTGGTTATTTTCAGGAGGCATTTAGAGATGCTATATTGCAGGGAGGTCCAATTGAAAGCTTTGCACTTAAGACTGTTCAAGAGTTTATACATCCTCAAGTAAGTGCTGAATATTAACTATAAACAAAGTGTAAGAGTTTATACATCCTCAAGTAAGTGCTGAATATTAACTATAAACAAAGTGTTCATTGTTGTGTCATGATGTGCATATAGGGTTATATTTGTAGCTCAAAAATATTGTTTTGTTGGTCTTATTGTTTTATTGTATAATCTGGCAGAAACAAACAAAGTTAGCCCAAGATGAAAACCAAATGCTTGAAAATATGCTCAGGACAATACTGCAGAAGTTAGTGGTCTGTTGTTTCTCCTCTATTTGTTTTCATGATATGGATATCCTTGTTTGAGTTTGTCATTTATAGTTTTTATGTGGTTCTCTTTGTTTGTCTGGGGGTCTAGGCTTCTGCTGCACAATCAGGAGAACAAATAATGCAGTATGGTCAGTTGATTGATGATGACAACGATGAAAACGTACATGGCCAGATTCCTCGTCTTCTAGGTTAGCAATTTATTACAAACCGTTCTGTCTAATCTGATTTGCATAGCTCGATTAAATAGGCGCAAATGTGTGCCGATGAATCATCTTATTTCTCTTGTTGTTCAGTATCTTTTTTGCTGATTATCTCGTGTGTGTGCTGATCACTATCTGTTTAATTTGTTCGATTAGATGTTGTGCTTTATCTTTGTGAGAAAGAACATGTAGAAGGTGGCATGATCTTCCAGCTGCTGGAGGATTTGACTGAAATGTCCACTATGAAAAACTGTAAAGATGTTTTCGGGTATATCGAAAGCAAGCAAGATATATTGGGCAAGGTAAGTCTTAGATGAAATGAAAAACTCTCTCTTTGTGTTAGTTGTATGGGTATATATTGACTTTGGATGTTGAAATTATTTGCAGCAAGAGCTTTTTGCTCGCGGAAAACTTGTAATGTTGAGGACTTGCAACCAACTTCTCCGGCGACTCTCAAAGGTTCACTATCTGCACCCTCAACATATTGTGTAAATGAATGCTTTTGCAGCTATATCACATCTGCTCTTTGTTAAAAAAATATACAGGCTAACGACGTGGTATTCTGTGGAAGAATCCTCATGTTTTTGGCTCACTTTTTTCCGTTATCTGAGCGCTCGGGTAAGAATCTTTACGCATAATGTATTCCATGTATGATTCTTTGGTATGTGGATGTTTAGTGGTTATATAACGTTTACTTGCTTGCTTATTCTTGCAGCCGTGAACATAAAAGGTGTTTTCAATACATCTAATGAAACCAAATACGAAAAAGATCCTCCAAATGGCAAGTAAAACTCTTTTCTTATTTTTTTGTTCTTATATCCATTTCTAAAACGCTTTACTTATCCTGTCTACCTCATTCCTTCTCAGGCATTTCTGTAGATTTCAACTTCTATAAGACGTTTTGGAGTTTACAGGTGCGTATTAGTTAAAGGAACTTTGTAGGGAATTCTGTTGCTCCTTTATCACAAGGGTTATCTCATAGAACTTCTGTTTGCTTATCGTTCATAATCACTACCGGAGATAGCATTACTAATTCTCAGTTTCCTTTTGTTAGTTAGTTTATTGAAGTAGTGCTTCCGTTATTGAGAACTTTCTTATTTTTCCAGGAATACTTCTGTAATCCGGCTTCTCTTACTTCCGCCTCTACCAAATGGCAGAAATTTTCATCTAGTTTGGCGGTATATGCATAACCTGGTTTCATTCAAATGTCTATGCATAGACAAGTCATGCTGGTCGTAATGAGAAACCTTCTTAGACATTGTATCTTGAACTGCCTGTGTAGGTTGTATTAAACACCTTTGATGCACAACCACTAAGCGAAGAAGAAGGGGAGGCCAATAGTTTGGAGGAAGAGGGAGCAACTTTTAATATAAAGTACCTAACAAGCAGTAAATTGATGGGTTTAGAGGTAAATATATTGTGTCTGTGTTTACACACACCTGTATAACACGTTAACAGACAAACTTATGAAAAGTACCTTTGACTACAGTTGAAGGATTCAAGTTTCCGACGACATATTCTTCTCCAGTGCCTCATTTTGTTTGATTATCTGAGTGTAAATATCTCTCAGAATTTGTCTGAAAATTACGCTCCTTCTGGTATCTTGGTATAACTGACTCCTGTTTCCTCTTAGTCACCAGGGAAAAACGACAAAGATCTGCCATCCGAAACCATGGTCAGTGTTTTTACTTGTTCACTGAGATAATGTCCACTTACTTTTGATTCAAAGGTTGATTAAACTGGCTTATATTTGAGTACTCGGCGTTTTATTCATAGTCACTCAATATTATGATTTATCTTTTTTGGCGTAGAAGGAAGAACTTAAGTCATATGAGGATCGTGTAAAGAAATCGCTTGAGATCACTCCGCCTAAAGGGAAAGAATTCCTCCGTGCAGTTGAGCATATACTGGAGCGTGAAAAGAATTGGGTATGTGTGCTGCTTTCTCTCTCACCTGTTGCAGTGAGTTTTCTTGTTCGAATAGAGGATTGTTTATGATTTCTACCATAACAGGTCTGGTGGAAACGTGATGGATGTCCACCATTTGAAAAGCAACCGATAGATATGAAAGCAACTAATGCAGGCCAGAAGAAACGGTATGGGAATAGCTTACCATCTATCTTCTAACCGCTTCTTTTTCTCGTAATCACATGCCTTGATGTTCTTTCCCTGGTGAACGTTACCATTATTAAGCTCCATATGAGTTCTTTTTTTGCTTTTTCAGGAGGCAAAGATGGAGATTGGGAAATAAAGAACTCTCTCAACTTTGGCGGTGGGCTGATCAAAATCCGGTATGTTCTTGCATCCATGCTCCTTATCATGCCAATGCGATATGGTATTCCATTCTCTCTCGGATGGATCTTCAAATTTCGTCTGTACGATAATTGTATCTCTGATGGCATGACAGAATGCTTTGACTGATCCTCAACGTGTCCGAACCCCTGCCATTGCAGACTATTGGAAACCATTAGCAGACGATGTAAGGTTACACATATTTTTGTGCTTTTTTTTTCACAAACAACATGATTAATTTGGTATTGTATTAAAATCTCAGATGGATCCTTCAGCTGGCATTGAAGATGAGTACCATCATAAAAACAACAGAGTATAATCACTTTCCCCTAACTTACAACTTTGTTTCTAAGATACTTTATCAAATCAACCTCACAGCACATCCATCAATACTGTATTTAAAAGGTTTACTGCTGGAAAGGTCTTCGGTTTGCTGCGCGACAAGACCTGGAAGGATTTTCAAGGGTAAAATGTCCTTCAATCTCAATTTCTCAATGCTTTACATGACAGGTTTTGAACTTGCTTCTTTGTTTTACTTGCAGTTTACTGAGTTTGGAATCGAAGGAGTTGTCCCTGTTGAACTATTACCCCCTGAGGTCCGCGCTCAGTACGAAACTAAGCCAAACGAAAAAGTGAAACGAGCTAAGAAAGAAGAAACCAAAGCTCAGGACACAGAGGGAAACCAGATTGGTGTTTCTAATAGTGAAGCTGAAGCTGAAGCTGAAGCTGAAGGTGAAGGAGGAAAAGGCGAAACAGAGGCAATGGAAAGTGATGCTATAGTAGATACTGCTACGCCTGAGGAACAATCTAGACTCGGTGGTTCTGATACAGACAATGGTCAAGAAGCTGGTCAAATTGAAGATATAGATGCAGAAGAAGCTGGTTTGATAGATGCTGAATCTTGATCAGTCTCCTATGGTTGTCTCATAGAGGTGATAGGCTTTGAGTTTGTCTACACTTTTGATCCATAGTGAATCTTTGGGATATGAAGATGGTAATACATTAATGTTTATCAGATTATGGTTTAGTATTATTCTTTCAGTTTCTGAAACTTTGATTTATGTAGTTGTCTAACAATTGAACCACAAAATTAATTCAGCAACAATAACTAAAAATAACCAATACATGGCAAAATTAGTGTACTTGAAACCATAGTACAATTTTATAAAAGTAAAACACCGTTTTGAGAGATATGAAGATGCTACATATCTCAACGAAGATTCTGCAAATACTTTTCACCGAGGACATATGTTTTTCTCAAGGTCTGAGAGCTGCTTTGTGAACCATGGTTTCTTTGTGAATTTGGTGGCAACTCTTTTCAACAAGATCTAAAAGCTTCTCCAAGTTACCTGCCCATGAATTTAGAATCTCGTTACTGTCTTTTGCGACCTGGAAGCAGACAATCCCTGATGGTCTGTCTATTTTCGCAATCAGTGCTTTCGACACTACCATCTCCGATAGATGCTTTTCGGCTTCCTGAAAATCGAAATTTCCAAATAACAGTTGTATGAAGCGCTCGCTCTTAACAAGTAGAAGCATATTTGATATTATATAAGAAGCGAGTTTGTATCAATATACCTCAATGGTCAGGCATAAAAGCTCGGCGAGTCTCTTTAAGGTTATTCTTGAGTAATACTTTGAGACAACGAGAATATTCTGCAGAATGTAATCAGATTTTTAAGATATTGATAGTATCAATCAATTGATGTAAACAAGCTTTAAGATTAAAGTGAGAGACTTACATGTTCGATTATTCTTAGCTTCAGATCTTCACCAGCTTTGTCACCCAAAGACCCTCCGACCATGCTTTTCTCTTTCTCGAACTCGTCTTTGTATTTGTTCCACAGAGATGTCCATTGAATAACTTCCATTGTCACTACCTGTTTTAGTAGCATCCTGAAAGCGAATAATACAATCACGCAAAGGCTTAGAACCAACTGGTAATGGAAAAGATTAAATTTATGCAGGAGAAGGAAATACTTGAAATCAGGGATTTCTGATAGATTCTTGTCTTCCAACGTTGCATTGAGCAAACTTGACTGCATTGGATCATGAGGTGCCAAGACCAAGAACCAGCAGATCTTCCTCAGAACCTAATTTTTGAAGATCAAAGAATGTTATAAAACTAACCCTATTGAATGGAAAGTAGCAAAGTATCCAATCAATGGCATGAGCTTACCGGAATCCATTGCTCTGGAGTCTCTTTTACAGAAGGGATATCATATATGGCCTTGTAGCTACGGCATATTTCAAGGTACTCATTGTTATGAGAATAGTACCTACATAGGTGAAGTTTTATATGTTTATTAGTACAAAGCTGAGAATGCCAAAAGGAATCAATCATGATATATCAGAATGTAGTAGAAAACATAATGCGATTCAATCACAAAAATCAGAAAAGATAATGCAATTTATTATGTCATAAAAGAGTTAAAAAATTTGATACTGCCCACTACTAAAAGGTTGTGATATGCTTCTCTCAGCTACCATAGCAAGTAAAAGGGCTCGCAGATTGATAAAATTCAAGAGACAAAGAGTGCGTGGTCCATATACAAGTCACGAACAATGTGACAGAAAAGTACAAGAAGGTCTTACCGAATCATTAGCTCATAGTAACTTCTTTTAAGCTCCAATAAGGTTGGTATATCAGCAGGAGCCTCCTCTACCAAGTTATCACCTTCCTTAGATTTCTTCTTATCTTTTTTTGTGTCTGCGTCAAACACTCTAGGATTGATCTTCCTAGATAATATTTGTGCACGAACATAATCTTGGCGATCCAAGCACAAGCGGACCTTTAAAGTTTAACCACAATAGTTAGCACCAAGAAAGAAAAGACCAGTAAATCATTGAGCAGTGTAGTAACAGAAGTCCTTACTTGTTCAAGGATAAATGCAATTTTCTCTGTCTTTGCCATTGCGCCAAATGTCTCCACCTGTTATTCATTATCAAATTGCAACTATTAACAAGGAAAGAAAATCCAGGAGATTTAGTAACCAGATGCATAAAAACTTACAGCAACTTCTTGCATAAGATCTGCAGCTTCAGCTATCTGACCCTGGTCTTCCTTAATCTTAGCAAGCTTCTTGGTCAAACGAGCCCTCTCGATTTCAACATATATCTATACACGAGGTATCCAATTGCAAAGAATTACAAAGAATGATATAGTTATGATAAAGATAACACCATCAGTTTCTTAAGAAGCACCTTTCCAGCAGATACATTGTTCAGCGTCTTAATAAGCTCTATCCGACACCTTTCCAGCAGATACATTGTTCAGCGTCTTAATAAGCTCTATCCGAGTTTCAATATCTGGAGTCTGATCAATATACTGCATAGCTTGCTGCACCATGGATTGCACAGCCTGCATATGGAGAAGTTCATAAACATCTCTAGTGTTAACTTTTCACGTTGTATAATTTACTTTAAATAT
Source organism: Physaria fendleri (assembly GCA_036630335.1). Taxonomy (NCBI): domain Eukaryota; kingdom Viridiplantae; phylum Streptophyta; class Magnoliopsida; order Brassicales; family Brassicaceae; genus Physaria; species Physaria fendleri. Next base: position 56,039,599 of record CM071716.1, on the reverse strand, counting down.
TACTGTATACAAAATAGCTAATTATGTAGCAAGAAACTAGACCAAAACAACACGCAAATCAAAAGAAAAACCAGCAAAACACTGCAAAAGCAAACCAACTTTCAGTACTAAACTGAACTAGATAACAAATACAACTATCACAATCAGCAACGACCCAATTTAGCAATTAATATTTAAGTCAACCGTAAACTTATCAAAATCATATAGATAAAGGAAACCTATCACAGGAAAAAATCACAGAAAAAAATTATTTGTATCCTCCTGAATCGTGTGCTAGCTATATCCTCTATCTCTTTCCAATATTAGGGTTACCTAACACTAGGCCTATGCCATTCACAACTCAAATGTTCATAGTAATTAACTTGAATAAAATTTCCAGCCTAAACAACCCCAGTAAACTATCAAACGAAGAGGAAAACCGAAATTCCCTAAGAACAAAGACTCATAGGATTTGAACAAAATCTCATTACCTGTTTAAGCTGACCACGTTTCTTAGTCAGATTAAGTATCTGCTCATTCAAAAGTTTCCAGTCCTTAGCTTCGAAACAAAGCTGAAGAATCTCAGTAGCCGCTTTCCTTGTCCCCGCAACGTTTTCGGCGAGTCTCATCTGCTTCTCTTCATTAAGAAGCCGATCTATCGTCGCCTCAAGCTTCCCGCTATCTCCCTGAAAATCCAAACGAAATGAGAATTCGTTATTCCAAAATGAGATAAAACTTAACATAATAACAGATCTGAGTAATTGAAGACTCGCCATCGTGAAATAAACCACCGAGAATCAACTCCAAGCAAGAACTAGTTGAATTTCTGGAGATGAGACGAAGAAGCTTTGAAGCTTAAACCAGAGGCGAGAGAGATGAGAGAGCTTTTTGGAGCTGCGGAGCACACAAGAGTTCTCAACCCAACCCCTTGAACAAGAAATCTCAGATTCTTCGGTCGATGATATTTTCAAAACGGGCCGCTTAATGGGCTTTTAATTGAACTGTTTTGAGCTTAATGGGCTTTATGGTATGATTTTAATTTGTAACTAGTTACCGAACTGAAGTAAACGGAAATAACTAATTTCTTTGGCCTATTAAATCGCAAAAAGAAAAAAGAAAACTTTAGGGTTCGATTTCTCTACTTGATAAGCGCCAATGACCGGAGAGGAAGAAGAGAACGCCGCCGAACTCAAGATCGGAGATGGTATTTGTCTAATTCCGCCGCTGATCACCGGAATATTAGGGCTTTTTTTTTTTCTTGCAACTCATGAAATATTAGGGCTTTTATTTGCGTCGAATTGATCTTAGTGCAATACGATTAAAAAGACTCGTATTTTACTTTATAGGATTTTGATTGAGCTTAATTTTATTTGAGATCCTTACTAAATTTTAGAAATTTCGCTCTGAAATTGATGGGTTTTAATACTCTTGACAAAAGAGTTTTTGAAGGCAAAGTGCTTAATGAACTGTGAAGTCTCTTTGATCCTTGAGCACAAGTTTGAACAGCTTCAGCAAGTCTCTGAAGATCCTATGAATCAAGTTTCTCAGTAAGTATTGTTTTGTTTCATTAAGCTTCACTCTGTATCAGCAATAATGAGATACAAGACTAAGAATTGAAGAATGGATATTACTCTAATCTGATGCATATGACTTGAATATTAGTGAAAAATCAATGTTTTCTTGGTGAATGTTGTTGAAGAACTTATCATGAGTACTTCTTGCAGAGTGTTTGAGAAGTCCTTGCAATATGTTAAGCGATTCAGCCGGTACAAGAATCCAGATGCTGTTAGACAAGTTCGAGAGTATCCACTTTCTGATATTAGTTTGATTCATAGTTTTAACCATTGGTTGCTTTAGCATACTTGCATTAGAATGAGAATCGGGATTGATTTTGCCTTTGGTTTAGTTCTGCGGGAATCTGCTATTTTGATTTTACTGCAACATGTCTACCTTAATGCAACTGTTACAGAATACTGAGCAGACATCAACTCACTGAGTTTGAGGTAAGATGTTAGATAAGATTGGATTTGTATCATCAACTAAGTCGTTTCGGTGAAAGGCTTAAACCATTGCATTGGTTGTTATTGAACAGCTATGTGTTCTTGGCAATCTCTGTCCTGAAACAGTCGAAGAAGCGATAGCAATGGTTCCTTCTCTTAAGGTAAAAAAGAGCATTCTACTTATTCTATTCGGTGGAGATCAGACATCTTAAAAATGATATAAGCTTCTTTTTTTGTGTAGACAAAAGGAAGAGCTCATGATGATGAAGCAATTGAGAAGATGCTCAATGATCTTTCCCTTGTCAAAAGATTCGAGTAATCAGAAACTTAAAAAGTACTAAAGATTAAAGAACATATCTTAGTGTATTATGTTCTTCTTCTAGCTGATGTCTTGTAACATTACTTGAGCTATCTTTTCATGTCTGTAATTACAAGGATATGCAAATAATGTAACTCAAAGCAAGTCTGTATCAGTTCTTGACATCAATCATTATATTAATGCCCATAGAGAGCTTAGCTGTTCTGTTGCCTCTTTAATGTGATTATTTTACACAACACCTCGGACTTTCTGTAATTGTTTAGTATTTTTTTTTTATATATAATTGGCCACAGAATGATTTTGTTGTCATGAATCAAGCTGTTTTTTGCTGTACTAGTTTCAACTTTTTTTTTGGTCTTTTATATAATTTGGTCTCTGCATCTTCTCTGTTTGCTAAGAATCAAAACAGCTAAGAAAAATAAGTAAAGAAAAAAGTAGTAATCTCTCTGTTTCATATGGAGGACAATCAAAAAGAGGTATACTCTTCTTCTTCTTCATCTGTTTTCTTTTTTGTTTTAATTTCATTCATCTATGATCTTGGTTTCCCCAGAACCTTTCCATGGAAAACTTGTTTGCTTATTAAGAAATCAAGATCTGATTTTTTGGGAGGATCGAGAGCTACTGATACTGTTTTATAGTGAATTCAGCATCTGGGTAATCGGGAATTCGAGTATATATACTTAAAGTTTCGTTCTTTCACACATCTCGATAGCTCAAACTTTTGTCATCACGAGATATATTTTCCACTTTATTGGATTCTGATGAATAACAAGATCCTACTTTACACATATTTGATCGATCATTGATCAAATCAAAGCTTGTGAACTGTCCTATAAAGTCAAGAACTTTGCTTTGTTTCTTTAGAAAATTTCATCTTCTTCATGATGCATCGTTTTATATTGCAGAAGAACACTCCATGGCTATCAATACCACAATTTGGTGATTGGGATCAAAAAGCAGGAGGAGCAATGCCTGATTACTCAATGAACTTCACTAAGATTCGAGAGATGAAGAAACAAAACAAGAGAGATCCTTATCGTGTCAGTTTAGGTAATGAAGAAGAGCTCATTAAGCCACCTGAATCAACAAATCCAACAGCTAAGCTCACCACTGTCCAAAGTGAAAATCACAAAGAGTTCTCTTCAATTCATCATCACCAACCACATTCTCCTTCTGTAAGATTCTTAAAAATCTATTTTAGATTCTTTGATTAAGACAGAACATTTGGATTAAAGTTAGTTTGTTGTGTGTTTTTGTTTAACAGACAAGGAGAAGTATCTTCAGCTGCTTCAATTGTTGTGTTAAAGCTTAAAAGGTTTCTTCTTTAGCCAAAAGAAGCAGTTTTTATTGTTGACAATGTAATGATTCCTAATATGGAAATGTAATGTTATGATTTGCATATGGTTATATTCCAAATAATGTTAACTAATCATGTTTTTTTGTCAACCTTAAAAAGTTTGAATTTTTGGAGAAGATTCAAGTATATACTTGAAACAAGCACTGGGCCTAAAGAGAAACTAAAACTAATATGGGCCTTTCTTTGAATTTTTAACGGGCTTTGAATATAGCCCAACAAGTATCTTCACTCATGGAGTTTTGAGTCAACATCAAAGTCGAAGAGTTTTTTGACTTTTTCTTTCTGAAGATTGAAATCAAATCTATATGTTTTGAAGATCCTTTTGGCGATTTATACAGTGTAGCTGAGCACTGTCCCTACAATATCTTCTATTCAGCGCACTGCGCACACAAGCGTGTGTGTGGGATTCTCGTCAATCTCCGTTAGTCTTCTCAATTCAATCGAAGAAGATGGCATCGGAGATACCTTTGGATCTGCAGATCATGATTCTGAAGAAATTGCCTATGAAATCATTAGCTAGGTTCAAATGCGTATCAAAGCTATGGTCTTCTCTTATCAGTTCTCAAGGTTATTTTTTCTTCTCTTATCAGTTCTCAAGGTTATTTTTTCCCATCCCCACCTCGTTTATACATTAGTTTGCTACAAGATTCTGATATAGAGGAAGAGGAGGTCTGTTCCGCAGACTTTGAACTTTTATCATTGTCTTTAGAGTCTACTAGTAACAGTAACAGTAGTACTGTTTTCAATCTGGATTGGAGTAAGAAAGAGATCGGAGGATACGACATGGTGATTCTCCGAGGCTTGATTTTTTACAATATTTTTGAAAAGGCTTATATCTACAATCCCACCACTGGACAGAGACTAACCTTACCCACAATCAAGTTCAGCAACGTCTTTGATAGGCATTACTACTCTATCGGATACGATACAGTTCTTGATCAATATAAAATACTTTACTCTGCTGTTGAGGTCGACAAGTTTTACTCCCATACTTGGGTCTTCGTATTGGAAGAAGGAAGTTCCTGGAAAAGAATCGAGTTTGATCAACCTTGTATTCCTTCAGGAAAAGGACGGTGTATCAATGGTGTTATTTATTATTTTGCTGCCAAGTCTGCCAGGGAGGATGATGAGGTTATCTGTTTTGACGTTAGGTCTGAAGAGTTCAATGTCATCCAATTACCTCATGAAACGTCTGACTATACATGTTATTTGGAATTCATCGAGTATGATGGAAAAGCAACCCTTTTTGATTGTACGGCTCTGTTATCAGGTATGGTGAACTTCTGGGTCTTGGAAAAAGCTGGAAAATGGTCGAAGAAGTCTCTGGTTGTGCAGCCCTGTCATATGCATTTCTTCGATGAGTTCATGAATGTTATTGGTACAACTCAAAACGGTGAGGTTATCTTGCAACCCGATGACTTGTTTTCCCCTTATTACCTTCTCTATTATGATTTGCATAGGAATGATGTGAGGAGGGTTGATATAAGAGGAATATCGGAGTGCCCCTATGAATTGGCTCTGATGGATACAGGTGAGAGCATCCAGCACTTGAAAATTTGAATGCTCTATTACTTGTCTATCTTCTTCCAGAACTCTTTAGGCATGTAAAGAATCTATTTACGTTATCGTATCTATCTTTATATTGCAAACAATGTTTGTTCTTCTTATTCTTTTGTTTAATAATTAGTTTGTCAATTTCGATGGTTGGTTAAGTGCTAGCCATTTGCAATGTCTGCAATTTTGTCCTGTATTTGCAGATATTACAGAGTGTCTTGCAACTTCTAATTTCTGGAGTAGTTTCCATCATAACTATGAGCCTATGTTGGTTGATATCAGAGGAATACCAGAAGAACCATATGAATTGGCTCTGATGGATACGGGTGAGAGCATCTTGCACTTGAAAATCTGAATGCTTTGTTACTTTTCTTTCTTCTTCCAGAACAGTTTAGTCCTTTAGTGAATCTGTTTACTTCATCTTATCTGTCTTTATGTTGCAAACAAAAACAAACAATGTTTGTTCTTCTTATGTTTTTTGCTTAATATAATCAAGCTAGATTGGATTAGTTTGTCAATTTTGAGGACTTTTTCTCAATGTTTTACAGAGATCTTCGTTGCCACTTTGTAATAATTGTGGAGCAAGATGCATGCTTTACAGAGATCTTCGTTGCCACTTTGTAATAATTGTGGAGCAAGATGCAATAAAGATGGGAACAAACCAGTGGAGTTGCCTACTAAAACATGAAGACATTTGAGAAACAGTAATAGCTAAGTTCTTATGGTGTCAAAGATCATTCCATTACATACACTCGTTTGATAACAAGGAAAATATACATATCTTGTAATTGATCAAGAAGAACCATTGAAGACATCACATATAGAACAAGACCAAGAACCAAAGCAATGGCATTATGGAGCTACGCACACACCCTTTTGTTATGTTTTATCGAATCAGTTTAGGTAATGAAGAAGAGCTCATTAAGCCACCTGAATCAACAACTACAATAGCTAAGCTCACTTACTGCCCAAAGCCAAACCTATCAAGAGTTCTCTCCAATTCATCATCACCAACCTCATTCTCCTTCTGTAAGATTCTTAAAAAAAGCTATTTAATTCTTTGATTAAGACATAACATTTGGGTTAAAGTTTGTTTGTTGTGTTTCTTTGTTTGGAATAGACGAGGAGAAGTATCTTCAGCTGTTTTAACTGTTGTGTTAAAGCTTAAAAGGTTTCTCCCTTTGGCAAAAGAAGATGTTTTATTATAGTTGACATTGTGATGATTCCTAATGTGGAAATGTAATGTTATGATTTGCATATGATTCTATTCCAAATAATGTTAACCAATCATGTTTCTTAGTCAACCTTGATATTCCAAATAATGTTAACCAATCATGTTTCTTAGTCAACCTTGACAAAAGTTTGAATTTTTGGGGAAGATTCAATTATATACTTGAAACATGCACTGGGCCTTTAGAGAAACTAAAACTAAAATGGTCCTTTCTTTGAATTATAAATGGGCTTGAAATATAGCCCAACAAGTATCATCACTCATGGGGTTTGAGTCGACATTGGAGTCGAAGCTTTCTTTTGAAGGTTTCAGTCAAATCTATGTTTTGAAGATCCTTTCGGCGATTTATACAGTGTAGCTGAGCATTGTCCCTACCATATTCTTCGATTCAGCTCAACACAAGCGTGTGTGTGGGATTCTCGTTAGTCTTCTCAAATGAAGAAGATGGCATCGGAGATACCTTTGGATCTGCAGATCATGATTCTGAAGAAATTGCCTATGAAATCATTGGCTAGGTTCAAATGCGTATCAAAGCTGTGGTCTTCTCTTATCAATTCTCAAGGTTATCTTTTTGAATCCCCACCTCGTTTATACATTAGTTTGCTGCGCGATTCTGATATAATGGAGGAGGAGGTCTGTTCCGCAGACTTTAATCTTTTATCATTGTCTTTCGAGTCTACTAGTAACAGTAACACTAGTACTGTTTTCAATCTGGATTGGAGTAAGAATGGTATCGGAGGAGAAGACATGGTGGTTCTTCGCGGCTTGATTTTTTACACTTGTGAAAATGCTTATATCTACAATCCCACAACCGGACAAAGAGTAACCTTACCTGCAATCGATTTCAACTTCTTTCCTGATAGGCATGACTACTTCAGATCATGATTCTGAAGAAATTGCCTATGAAATCATTGGCTAGGTTCAAATGCGTATCAAAGCTGTGGTCTTCTCTTATCAATTCTCAAGGTTATCTTTTTGAATCCCCACCTCGTTTATACATTAGTTTGCTGCGCGATTCTGATATAATGGAGGAGGAGGTCTGTTCCGCAGACTTTAATCTTTTATCATTGTCTTTCGAGTCTACTAGTAACAGTAACACTAGTACTGTTTTCAATCTGGATTGGAGTAAGAATGGTATCGGAGGAGAAGACATGGTGGTTCTTCGCGGCTTGATTTTTTACACTTGTGAAAATGCTTATATCTACAATCCCACAACCGGACAAAGAGTAACCTTACCTGCAATCGATTTCAACTTCTTTCCTGATAGGCATGACTACTTTCTCGGATATACCGGACAAAGAGTAACCTTACCTGCAATCGATTTCAACTTCTTTCCTGATAGGCATGACTACTTTCTCGGATATGATCCGGTTCTTGATCAATACAAAATACTTTACTCTGCTGTGTCAGTTAAACCTGATAGGATTTACTCCCAGCTTTTGGTCTTCGTATTGGAAACTGGAAGTTCCTGGAGAAGAATTGAGTTTGATCAACCTCGTATTCCTTCAGGACAAGGACGGTGTATCAACGGAGTTATTTATTATTTTGCTGCCAAGTCTGCCAGGGGGGAAGACGAGGTTATTTGTTTCGACGTTAGGTCTGAAGAGTTCAATATCATCCAATTACCTCACGAAGCGTCTGATCATACGGCTTATTTGGAATTCATCGAGTATGATGGAAAACCAACACTTTTTGATTGGGTGGATCTGCCAGGTATGGTGAACTTCTGGGTCTTGGAAGAAGCTGGAAAATGGTCAAAGAAGTCTCTAGTTGTGCAGTCTTGTCATATGCATTTCTTTGATGAGATCATGAGTTTTGTTGGTACAACTCAAAACGGTGAGGTTATCTTGCAACCCGATGACTTGTTTTCCCCTTATTACCTTCTCTATTATGATTTGCATAGGAATGATGTGAGGAGGGTTGATATAAGAGGAATATCGGAGTGCCCCTATGAATTGGCTCTGATGGATACAGGTGAGAGCATCCAGCACTTGAAAATTTGAATGCTCTATTACTTGTCTATCTTCTTCCAGAACTCTTTAGGCATGTAAAGAATCTATTTACGTTATCGTATCTATCTTTATATTGCAAACAATGTTTGTTCTTCTTATTCTTTTGTTTAATAATTAGTTTGTCAATTTCGATGGTTGGTTAAGTGCTAGCCATTTGCAATGTCTGCAATTTTGTCCTGTATTTGCAGATATTACAGAGTGTCTTGCAACTTCTAATTTCTGGAGTAGTTTCCATCATAACTATGAGCCTATGTTCCAAGATCCAGTAATAGAGAGAAACTTTAACAAATATGTTTTCTCAAGCGGATTACAATGCAAGAAAACTGAGGCTCCTGTCACAAGTTGTTGTAGCTTATTCGGATTTGATCTCAGGAGTAAAGCTGCTTCTACTCTCGATAAGCTACTAATAAGTGAGGATGCAAATAAGCTTATCCAAAGTAGAAGCAGGTTTGCTCATGAAGTCAAATTCGAATAACCTACAACAACATTTGACTGGAGCCACAGTTTTCTTGCATTGTAATCAGCTTGATAACACAGATTTGTTCAAGTTTCTCTCTGTTATTGGATCTTGGAACATAGGCTCATGGTTCTGAGGGAAGCTACTCAAGAAATTAGAAGCTGCAGGACTCTCTGTAATATCTGCAAACCAGAGGAGTTGCCCACTAAAACATGAAGACATTTGAGAAACAGTAATAGCTATGTTCTTATGTGTCAAATATCATTCAATTAGACACACTCATTCGATAAAAAAAAAAATAATAACAATATACATATCACATATAGAACAAGAACCAGAGCCATAGCAATGGCATTATGGAGCTACGCACACACTCTTTTGTTGTGTTTTATCGAGTCAGTTTAGGTAATGAAGAAGAGCTCATTAAGCTCAACAACTACAACAGCTAAGCTCACCACTGTCCAAAGCCAAAACCACCAAGAGTTCTCTCCGATTCATCAACACCAACCACATTCTCCTTCTGTAAGATTCTTAATAAAGCTATTTAGATTCTTTGATTAAGACAGAACATTTGTGTTAAAGTTTGTTTGTTGTGTGTTTTTGTTTGAAACATACGAGGAGAAGTATCTTCAGCTGTTTCAATTGTTGTGTTAAAGCTTAAAGGTTTCTTCTTTAGCCAAAAGAAGCAGTTTTTATTGTTGACATTGTGATAATGATTCCTAATATGGAAATGTAGTGTTACCTTTTTTTTTTTTTTGTCGACCTTGAATCAATAGTGGGCCTGAATTTGATTTAAGCCCAATTTAATGGGCCGCAAACTTATTGAAAAAATTGAGAGAAACAAACAAACAACTAAAAGAACCGGCGAATCCTGATCTACTTCCGTCGATCCCTAGCTCTCTCTCTATCTTAACCGGCGAATTTGTTTGATTTCGGCGAAGTTAGTTAGTCTCGGCGGGAACCAATGTCGGTGCGGGGACGAGTGAAGATGGGACCAGAGCTTCCTTTGGATCTGCAGATCATGATTATGAAGAAATTGCCTATGAAGTCATTGGCTAGGTTCAAGTGCGTATCAAAGCTATGGTCTTCTCTTATCAGTTCTCAAGGTTATCTTTTCTCAAAGCTATGGTCTTCTCTTATCAGTTCTCAAGGTTATCTTTTCCCATCACCACCTCGTCTATTCATTAGTTTGCTTCATTATTCTGGTATAATGGAGGAGGAGGTCTATTCCGCAGACTTTGAACTTTTATCATTGTCTCTAGAGTCTACTAGTAGTAGTAGCATTAGTACTACTGTTTTCGATCTGGATTGGACTAAGAAAGAGTTCGGAGGATATAACATGGTGATTATTCGTGGCTTGATTTTTTACACTAGTTTCGGAAAGCCTTATATCTTCAATCCCACCACCGGACAAAGAGTAACCTTACCCACAGTCGAACACAACAACTTTGATAGGCATGATTACTTTCCCGGATACGATCCAGTTCTTGATCAATACAAAATACTCAGCTTTGCTGTGTCATTTAAAAATAGGAGGACTTACTTCCACTATCGTGTCTTTGTATTGGAAACTGGAAGTTCCTGGAGAAGAATTGAGTTTGATCAACCTCGTATTCTTTCAAAACAAGGACGGTGTATCAACGGAGTTATTTATTTTCTTGGTGTCAGGTCTTACAGGGACGATGATGAGGTTATCTGTTTCGATGTTAGGTCTGAAGAGTTCAATATCATCCAATTACCTCATGAAACGTCTGATCATACAGCGTGTTTGGGGTTCATCGAATATGGTGGAAAACCAGCTCTTTTCGATTGTATGGTTCTGTTATCAGGTATGGTGAACTTATGGGTCTTGGAAGATACTGGAAAATGGTCGAAGAAGTCTCTAGTTGTACAGCCTTGTCATATGCATTTCTTCGATGAGATCATGCGTTTTATTGGTTCAACTCAAAACGGTGAAGTTATCTTGCAACCCCATGATTTGTCTTCCCCTTATTACATTCTCTATTATGATTTGCATAGGAATGATGTGAGGAGGGTTGACTCTATTATGATTTGCATAGGAATGATGTGAGGAGGGTTGATATAAGAGGAATATCGGAGAAACCCTATTACTTGACTCTGATGGATACAGGTGAGAGCATCATGCACTTGAAAATTTGAACGCTTTGGTACTTATCTTTCTTCTTTCATAATTGTTTAGTCCTTTAGTGAATCTGTTTAGTTCATCTTATCTATCTTGATGTTGCGAACAAAAACAATGTTTGTTCTTCTTATGTTTTTCGCTTTAATATAATCAAGCAAGATTGGATTAGTTTGTCAATTTCAATGGTTAGTTAAGTTCTAGAAAATGAGTTCGGGATGATCTAAATAGAAGTCCTGCAAGGGGCTACAAGGTGGCTTAGCCGGTTAATAGGCTGGAGCAAGAAAGAAACTGTTGAATGGCCACATTTGACAAGCTTTTTGTGCTTATGTTGAGTGCTGAATTCGAAGGTTATCATGTCAGTGTCTTTTCCCATATCGAACACTGTTCTTTTAGGATTCTGCAAAGCTCATAGGATCGATGTTTTGGAATCAAAGGTGGATGATGGAACTACTTCTACAGTGCTTATTGAAGGTAATCAATTTTGCTGGATGTAGAGTTGAAGCAATGGAGTTTTTAAGCTAATGATTTGGTTTTAATTGATGCGATTTCTGAGAATGATTTGGTTTTAATTGATGCGATTTCTGAGTATTCGTTGAAGAGATTGCATAGGACTTTTCCGTAATGTTTTACAGTTGCCATTCTGTAATAATTGTGGAGAAAGATGCAACACAGATGGGCATATACTAGTGGAGTTGCCTACTAAAACATGAAGATATTTCAAAGATCATTCAATTAGAAACACTCATATTTTTTTTTAATATATAACTGGTTAGTACTATTAGAAAACAGGAATGTTTACAAAGGATAATGTTTAGTGGATTTACTAAAGCCAAGAAAAAGGGAAGAAACTTAAGAAAATATTTGTTGGAAATGTGACTTCTAGATCAATGCCATGTTCTGGCCACTTGAACCATCCTATTTGTGTGTTTAATCTGTCGTGGAAAATAACTTGGAAGTCAAAATCAATGAACTGATTGTACTGTTATATGCAATATAAAATGTCATACTCAAGTATGAGTTGTAGGATCTCACAAGCTCTTTCTAACTTATTGAGATTGACCCAGAGATCAATCAAGCAATTCAAATATGCTTTCTTTACATCAGAGCCAATGGTTTCAATCAACTCAGATGCTTCTTTCTTGAAACACCAAGCATGTCTTTTTGTCAACCTTACAAAGTTTGAATTTTTGGAGAACAATTATATATTTGAAACATGCACTGGGCCTCTAGGGAAACTAAAATTAAAATGGGCCTTTCTTTCAATATTAATGGGCCTTTTTTGAATTTTAATGGGCTTTGAATATAGCCCAACAAGTAACATCACTCATTGAGTTTGAGTCAACATTGAAGTCGAAGCGTTTTTTCTTTCTGAAGATTGAAATCAAATCTATGTTTTGAAGATCCTTTCGGCGATATATACAGTGTAGCTGAGCATTGTCCCTACAATATCTTCTATTCAGGGCAACACAAGCGTGTGTGTGTGGGATTCTCCTCAATCTCCGTTAGTCTTCTATATTCAATCGAAGAAGATGGCACCGGAGCTTCCTTTGGATCTGCAGATCATGATTCTGAAGAAATTGCCTATGAAATCATTGGCTAGGTTCAAATGCGTATCAAAGCTATGGTCTTCTCTTATCAGTTCTCAAGGTTATTTTTTCCCATCCCCACCTCGTTTATACATTAGTTTGCTGCGCGATTATGATATAATGGAGGAGGAGGTCTGTTCCGCAGACTTTAAACTTTTATCATTCTCTTTAGAGTCTACTAGTAACAGTAACAGTAGTACTGTTTTTGATCTGGATTGGACTAAGCATGAGATCGGAGGAGATGACATGGTGGTTCTTCGGGGCTTGATTTTTTACAAAAGTTTCGGAAAGCCTTATATCTACAATCCCACCACCGGACAAAGAGTAACCTTACCTGCAATCGATTTCAACTTCTTTCCTGATAGGCATGACTACTCTCTCGGATATGATCCGGTTCTTGATCAATACAAAATACTTTACTCTGCTCTGTCATTACAACTTGGGAGGATTATTTACTCCGAGCTTTTGGTCTTCTTATTGGAAACTGGAAGTTCCTGGAGAAGAATTGAGATTAATCAACCTCGTATTCCTTTATCAATAGGACGGTGTATCAACGGAGTTATTTATTATTTTGCTGCCAAGTCTACCAGGGAGGATCAAGAGGTTATCTGTTTCGACGTTAGGTCTGAAGAGTTCAATATCATCCAATTACCTCACGAAACGTCTGATCATACGGTTTATTTGGAATTCATCGAGTATGATGGAAAACCAACACTTTTTGATACTGTGGATCTGCCACGTATGGTTAACTTCTGGGTCTTGGAAGATACTGGAAAATGGTTGAAGAAGTCTCTAGTTGTGCAGCCTTGTCATATGCATTTCTTTGATGAGATCATGAGTTTTGTTGGTACAACTCAAAACGGTGAGGTTATCTTGCGACCCGACGAGATTTCTTCTCCTTATTACATTCTCTATTATGATTTGCATAGGAATGATGTGAGGAGGATTGATATAAGAGGAATATCGGAGTACCCCTATGAGTTGGCTCTGATGGATACAGGTGAGAGCATCCAACACTTGAAAATTTGAATGCTTTGTTCCAGAACTGTTTAGGCATGTAATGAATCTATTTACTTTATCGTATCTATCTTTTATGTTGCAAACAAAAAAAAAAAGCTAGATTGGATTAGTTTGTCAATTCTGATGGTTAGTTAAGTGCTAGAAAATGGGTTCGGGGTGATGATGTCTAGCAATGCAGCTACATGGTGTCTTAGTAGATTAATAGGTCGGAGCAAGGAAGAAACTGTTGAATGACCGACCACCCTTGACAAGCTTTTTATGCTTAAGTTGAGTGATGGATTAGAACACTCTTCTTTTGGGATTCTGCAAAGCTCATAGGATCGATGTCTTGGAATCAAATGTGGATGATGGAACTACTTATACAGTGCTTATTGAAGGTAATCGATTTGCTAGATGTAGCAGAGTTAAAGCAGTGGAGTTTAAGCTATTGATTTGGTTTCAATTGATCCATCTTTTTGTGTTTTTAATCTGTCGTGGAAAATAACTTGGAAGTCAAAATCAATGAACTGATTGTACTGTTATATGCAGTATAAATGTCATACTCAAGTATGATTTGTAGGATCTCACAAGCTCTTTCCAACTTATTGAGATTGACACAGAGATCAATCAAGCAATTCAAATATGCTTTCTTTACATCAGAGCCAATGGTTTCAATCAACTCAGATGCTTCTTTCTTCAAACACCCCTTCCTCATAGTCTGTATCATCAACCAGCATCTTTCTTGAAAATTTTCAATAAGTCTCATCCACATATCCAATATCAGCATTCAGCACACATGGACAAGAGAGTATTGTAAAGAATCACAGTTAAAGACAATCCTTTTTCCTTCATCTCTCGGTAGATAACAAGTGCATCATCGCCATAACAAGCTCTACCGTAAGCTCTAATAGAAGCAGCATAGGTACTCCAGTTGGGTGTAAAGCCATTGTCTAATAAGATCTTTGTGGATAATTTTAGCCTGACATGGCCTCTTGGCTCTACCCATAGAATCTAACAGCCTATTGTAAATAACCAGATTAGGCTTCACCCCAAGAGCCTTCATCATCTTCATAGATATTAAGACACACCCATCATAGTTTCCAAGAAACACCATTAATCGTAATCAAAGTCGAAAAAGTAACATCTCAGTCCTTATACAAGCTCAAAGCCATCTCAACGTTACCAGCACGCCCGTACGCGTCAATCATAGCTGCCAATGTGACATTATCAGGCTTCAGATCCAAAGGAAGACATTTTCTCAAACCACTCAACAGCTCTCTCTTAGGCACACCACACTGCCTTGCACAGCTAATTATAGTAGTAAAAGTCGCATTATCCGGTTTAACCCCTCTCTGAAACATTTCACCGAACAGCTTCTCTCAGCCTTTTCAAGATCCTTACTTTTCCTAAATAAATTCATTGTGACATTATACAGAATCACTTCCTTGCTAGGTTTCAATGTCTCAAGAAGATTATTCAACACAAGTGGCACAGTTTCTTGATTGGTCATGCCCAGATATAGCTTTTGGAAGCAAAAGAATCTGATTAAGCTGCTTCTACTCTTGATAAGCTACTAATAAGTTGGGATTCAAATAAGCTTATCAATAATGGGCCTGAATTTAATTTAGCCCAAATTAATGGGCCGCAAACTTATTGAAAAATCTGAGGGAAACAAACAAAATTAAAAAAAAAAAACCCTATTTTCTCTTGAAAGTTCGGATTTCCTAATCTACTTCCGTCTATAGCTAGTTTCGGCGTGAACCAGTGTCGGTGTGGGGACAAGTGAAGATGACACCAGAGTTACCTTTGGATCTGCAGATCATGATTCTGAAGAGATTGCCTATGAAATCATTAGCTAGGTTCAAATGCGTCTCAAAGCTATGGTCTTCTCTTATCAGTTCTCAAGGTTATCTTTTCCCATCTTCACCTCGTCTATCAAAGCTATGGTCTTCTCTTATCAGTTCTCAAGGTTATCTTTTCCCATCTTCACCTCGTCTATACAATACTTTGATAAGGGGGGAGCATGATTGTGATACAGTGAAGGAGCACATTAGTTCCGAAAACTTTGAACTTGTATCCTTATCTTTAGAGTCTGCTACTAGTAACAGTAGTACTATTGTTTTCAATGTGGATTGGACGAAGAAAGAGATCGGAGGATACAACATGGTGGTTCTTCGCGGCTTGATCTTTTACACTGTTTGTGAAAAGCCTCATATATACAATCCCATCACCGGACAAAGAGTAATCTTACCCGCAATTGAGTTAAACATCTCTGCTGTTCAGCAGCATGACTACTTTTTCGGATATGATCCAGTTCTTGATCAATACAAAATACTTTACTCAGCTGTGTCAGTACAACGACAACTTGGGAGGATTTACTCCGAGCTTTGGGTCTTTGTATTGGAAGAAGGAAGTTCCTGGAAAAGAATTGAGATTGATCAACCTCGTATTCCTTCAGGAAAAGGACAGTGTATCAACGGAGTTATTTACTATTTTGCTGAGAAGGTTATCGGTTTCAATGATGAGGAGGTTATCTGTTTCGATGTTAGGTCTGAAGAGTTCAACATCATCAAATTACCTCATGAAAGGTCTGATCATACAGGGTATTTGGAGTATTTAGGGTTCATCGAGTATGGTGGAAAACCAACTCTTTTTGATTGTATGGAACTGTCAGCAGGAATGGTGAACTTCTGGGTCTTGGAAGATGCTGAAAAATGGTCGAAGAAGTCTCTCGTTGTGAAGCCTTATTTTGATGGTTAGTTAAGTGCTAGAAAATGTGCTCGGGTTGATCTAAATAGAAGTCTAGCAAGGAGTCTACATGGTGGCTTAGTCGATTAATAGGCCGGAGCAAGCAAGAAACTGTTGAATGGCCACACTTGACAAGCTTTTTATGTTCTTTTGGGATTCTCAAAAGCTCATAGGATCGATGTTTTGCAATCAAAGGTGGATGATGGAACTACTTATACAATGCTTAGTGCTAGAAAATGTGCTCGGGTTGATCTAAATAGAAGTCTAGCAAGGAGTCTACATGGTGGCTTAGTCGATTAATAGGCCGGAGCAAGCAAGAAACTGTTGAATGGCCACACTTGACAAGCTTTTTATGTTCTTTTGGGATTCTCAAAAGCTCATAGGATCGATGTTTTGCAATCAAAGGTGGATGATGGAACTACTTATACAATGCTTATTGAAGGATATCGATTTGAGTTTCCATCATAACTATGAGCCTATGTTCCAAGATCCAGTAATAGAGAGAAACTTTAACAAATATGTTTTCTCAAGCGGATTACAATGCAAGAAAACTGAGGCTCCTGTCACAAGTTGTTGTAGCTTATTCGGATTTGATCTCAGGAGTAAAGCTGCTTCTACTCTCGATAAGCTACTAATAAGTGAGGATGCAAATAAGCTTATCCAAAGTAGAAGCAGGTTTGCTCATGAAGTCAAATTCGAATAACCTACAACAACATTTGACTGGAGCCACAGTTTTCTTGCATTGTAATCAGCTTGATAACACAGATTTGTTCAAGTTTCTCTCTGTTATTGGATCTTGGAACATAGGCTCATGGTTCTGAGGGAAGCTACTCAAGAAATTAGAAGCTGCAGGACTTATAAAGATGGGAATAAACCAGTGGAGTTGCCTACTAAAACATGAAGACATTTGAGAAACAGTAATAGCTAATTTCTTAAGCTATCAAAGATCATTCAATTATACACACTCATTATGAAGAACGTATCGTCTAATTGATCAAGAAGAACCATTGAAGACATCACATACAGAACAAGACCAAGAGCCAAAGCAATGGCATTATGGAGCTACGCACACACTTTTTTGTTGTGTTTTATCGAATCAGTTTAGGTAACGAAGAAGAGCTCATTAAGCCACCTGAATCAACAACTACAATAGCTAAGCTCACTTACTGCCCAAAGCCAAAACCATCAAGAGTTCTCTCCAATTCATCATCACCAACCTCATTCTCCTTCTGTAAGATTCTTAAAAGCTATTTTAGATTCTTTGATTAAGACAGAACATTTGGGTTAAAGTTTGTTTGTTGTGTGTTTTTGTTTGGAACAGACGAGGAGAAGTATCTTCAGCTGTTTCAATTGTTGTGTTAAAGCTTGAAGGTTTCTCCCTTTGGCAAAAGAAGATGTTTTATTATAGTTGACATTGTGATGATTCCTAATGTGGAAGTGTAATGTTATTAGTCAACCTTGACAAAGTTTGAATTTTTGGAGAAGATTCAATTATATACTTGAAACATGCACCGGTCCTCTAGAGAAACTAAAACTAAAATGGGCCTTTCTTTGAATTATAAATGGGCTTGAAATATAGCCCAACAAGTATCATCACTCATGGTCATGGGGTTTGAGTCGACATTGAAGTCGAAGCTTTCTTTTGAAGGTTTCAGTCAAATCTATGTTTTTTAGTCAACCTTGACAAAGTTTGAATTTTTGGAGAAGATTCAATTATATACTTGAAACATGCACCGGTCCTCTAGAGAAACTAAAACTAAAATGGGCCTTTCTTTGAATTATAAATGGGCTTGAAATATAGCCCAACAAGTATCATCACTCATGGTCATGGGGTTTGAGTCGACATTGAAGTCGAAGCTTTCTTTTGAAGGTTTCAGTCAAATCTATGTTTT
>CM071716.1:55948108-55975456 GCA_036630335.1 Physaria fendleri | reverse complement strand
TGGTCCCCGCCCGCTGACATAGTCCGGATGTTAAATTCTGCCAGTGGCCACAGGGGGGCGTCGAAGCAAATTTCATTACATTCAGTTAGGTGATATAACCTTTTTCATAATATTAGTACTACATTTCAAAGCTTTTATTTTTTGGTCATCAAATATCTAAACAGAACTGTGGTCCTTTCCTATTCATGTTTTAATAACACAACAAAGCAAAGTTGAATTAATGTTTTTTTAAACAAGTGAAAGGCGTTACAGTTGCAGATCTCATTGAGAATAAGAACAAAGAAGCTTTTTAAATCTATGCAAAACACAGGAGAAGAAAGAATTTAAAATGGGTTAATGCTAAACAACCATTTTAAAATGTTGAAAAAAATCTCAAAGGCAATCAAAACCAGACATAGATTCTTTTCATGTTCGATGCATGCTAGATTGAACAGAAACCATTAAATTTTATCTTTTTACCCAAAAAAAAACTTTAAAACATGTAAAGACATAAACACCCTTCCAGCGTGCTTTCACACTCTTCTTGAACAATGAACACAGAGAGAAAGATAGAGAAAGAGAGAGAAGACAATTAGTAAAAAAAGTCAGTGTGCTGTTCTCTCCCAAATTCCATTTTTCTAGGGCTAAGAGGGTTTTGAGTCTCTGAGGCAAAGATGAGGGGACCTTTGGGAGCTGTGATTGGAAAATATACTTCAAGTGATGGGAGTGTTCCAAATGATGGGATCATCAAACACAATAGAAAGTGCAGAGATATTACGTTTCTTGTTATCTTCATTGCCTTTTGGATTTCTATGATTGTTAATTCCAGTTTTGGTTTTAACCAAGGTAGCCCCTTAAGGTATGATTCAATTGATTTTGCTCCTCCTATTCTCTTTAGAACAAACAAAGAAAGATTCCTTAAACCTCAAATGGGGCTTTCAATTTTTACTATGTTTTGCTAATCTTGGCTGATTTGACCTTTTATGATACCAAAGTTTGTAGCTTTGTAGTTCCATTTGTGGGCTAAAGTTCATATTTTTTTCTTCTTCTTGGTGTTTATTTAAGAAAGAGATAATGACAGTTTAAAGCTTAAACCTTTCTC
Organism: Physaria fendleri; assembly: GCA_036630335.1. NCBI lineage: Eukaryota > Viridiplantae > Streptophyta > Magnoliopsida > Brassicales > Brassicaceae > Physaria > Physaria fendleri. The sequence goes on along the minus strand of CM071716.1, from coordinate 55,974,375 downwards.
ACTATCCATCAGCTGCGCTATTTTTTATGAATTGTGTTAAGTGGTTTTGAGTGGTGATGTCTTATATGAACTGTTCTTGCAGACTCACATATGGACTGGATTGAGTGGTGATGTCTTATATGAACTGTTCTTGCAGACTCACATATGGACTGGATTATGAAGGGAATGTTTGTGGTAGCAAGCATCATCACCGTGACCTTACTCAACTTGAGCTTAGATATTGGTTGAACCCTAATCAAGTTTATGAAAGTGGTTTGAAAAATGGGGAACTCAAATTGGCTAATGCTAGGACTATTTGTCTCTTGGATTGCCCTATACCCTCTGATGATACTCTCAACTGGGTTTGTGACTATCCTGAAGGTGAGATACGTCTCAAGTTGGATGATTGGATCAACAGGAATTACGATTACTTTGAGTTTCTTACTCCAGAAATGAGGAATTCCTCTCTCCAGCTTCAGGGTCCTTGTTATCCTGTAATATTCCCTAGTGTGAATGGTAAGACTGCATTTTTTTATGCATTAACCTTAGTCTTCGTTTACTTTCTTGATAGCAAGGTTTGTTCTTTATTACTTCAGTTTATTGGAGCTGCCAATATATTGCTCGTGCTTCAAATTCATCATTGCGCCACTGGCAGCAGATGGGTGGTGTGAATATTCAAGAGGACATGATCATAGACAAATCGATTCGAAGTTCAATCAATTCTCGGGCCTCAGTTCTCAAGGTTAGAGAATGGTCTTTCATTTTGAGATGTAACCTCTACTCTCAATGATCCCTGTAAAATGATGATTTTGAAGAACGTTTTAAGTGGTTGTTGGTTGTACAATTGCAGCGTTATGTGGCTGATATTGGGAAGTCATGGCCAGTGTTAATTGTTTGTGGAGGTCTTATCCCACTGTTTCTATCCATTATTTGGCTGCTTCTAATTCGACATTTTGTTGCTGCTATGCCTTGGATAACTGTTGTCCTTTTCAACTTGCTCTTAATCTCAGTGACAATGTTCTATTACTTAAAAGGTTGGTTAGGAAAACATGTCTGTCTCTTTGTTTCAAGTCATATGGACTCACTATTCTTATTCCACTTGAAATCTTTTGTAGCTGGATGGATTGGGAATGATGCTGTAACACCTATTATTGGTGAGCATGACCCGTACTTTCATGTGTATGGTCGAGTAAGTTAACATTTTCTGCATTAGGTTGCTTTCAGGTTCATTAAACTACGAGACCATTAGTCTCACTATTTTCCATGTTTATTTGCATTTGCTTCTTCACAGGAGCTGACTCATGTTCGCGGAGTCGCCATTCTGATGACTTTTATATCAGTTGTTGCTATCCTCACTTCGATTGCCATCATCCGCAGAATTCTCATGGCAACATCAGTCCTGAAGGTAAATATAAGTTTCTGAGTAATATAGTTATCAGTTTTTTTTTTTTTTGCTAGAAAGTCAGTTGGGTGTATACATATGAAATCCAGGTAGCTGCTAAAGTAATTGGAGAAGTTCAAGCGCTGATTATATTCCCGGTTATACCATTCACAATGCTCGCGATATTCTATATGTTCTGGATATCAGCAGCTCTCTATCTTTTTAGTTCTGGTCAAGTTGTTCAGAACAATTGCAACAACACTAACTGCTGTGCTTATGATCTCATGTTAAAGAAAGTAAATTGTGACCGTTGTTGCGGTTTCAGCATCCGTTACACTCCTCACATCACCATTGCTATATTCTTCCACTTGTTTGGTTGCTATTGGGCCACACAGTTCTTCATTGCATCTTCCATCTCTGTGATTGCTGGCTCTGTTGCTTCTTATTATTGGGCTCAAGGGGAGGCATCGGTGAGCTAATGTTTCTGAGCAAAGATATGAAACTGTTGATTGTTATTATGTACTGATTGGTTTTTATGGCTGAACAATGCAGTCAGAGATACAGTTTCTTCCTGTTTTTGCTTCAATGAAGCGGCTTGCTCGCTACAACATAGGGTCGGTTGCCCTTGGTTCACTCATTGTCTCTTTTGTGGAGTCTATACGGTTCATTCTTGAAGCAATTCGTCGTAGAACAAAAGTAAGCGGGACCACACCTGACCACTGGTTTGGGAGAATGGCTCATTATGCTTCACGAGGTTGTCTCAAAAGCGTGGAGTGGACGATCAAATCAGTAAACCGTAATGCCTACATAATGGTAACAGAAAGAATCCTCCTTCAGCAAAACAAGATTCTTTTCTTTGACCCATTTCTTGATAATTGTCTCTCCCTTGGTGTTTTAGATTGCTATAACAGGGAAAAGCTTCTGCAACTCGTCTGCAATCGCAACAGAGCTTATCATAAGCAACATTCTAAGGATAGGGAAAGTTAACGTGATAGGAGATGTTATATTGTTTCTAGGAAAGCTTTGTGTGAGTCTCTTCAGTGCCCTCTTTGGCTTCTTGATGTTGGATTCGCACAAGTATCGGTCTTCCCACAACAAAGTCTCATCCCCGCTATTACCTGTTTTGGTAAAACCCTTTTCCTTACCCTCTATACTCAATTTTACATACAAAGAAAGATGTTTTTTTGAGCTTGAATGGGTTTGCTCTTGACTCTCTGCACAGGCATGTTGGGCTTTGGGATATACTGTGGCGACACTGTTCTTTGCAGTGGTTGAGATGTCAATAGACACAATCATTTTCTCCTTTTGTCAAGACTCAGAGGAGAATCAAGGGAATGCCCAGCACGCGCCACCTCTTCTTCTTGAAACTTTAGATAGCAATCAGGAGGAAGAGGTTCAGAGACTTACCCACTGAACTGATAGATCTTTACGGTATAATTTTTGTTTGTTCTTTAGTTGGCCGGTTTATATGGTTCTTGAAAAATGGAAAAACATCATCTGTTTCAACATTATAAGCATTTTGTAATGTCAAATGGCTTGTTGATTCTTAGATTTGATGTATGCTGAATTGCCATGTGATGATTATGATTGTGCACAACTTGATCAAAACATATTGTAATGTCAAATGGCTTGATGATTCTTAGATTCTAAAACCAAAAATAATCATTCTTGTAGAATATGCCTCTTTGTTTGGTTACAATTAAATTTGAGGCAATGGTTCTTATTTCTTGGCAAAGCTCAATTTCGTGGGGTCAATCTTATCAGTACGAATCATCATCACTTGGCCATTATCTTCTTCTGTCCAAGCAATGGAGTCTCCTTCAAGCAGCTTCAGAATATGCTAAGAAAACAACATAAACATAAAATACTTCAAGTTTGTTTCAGAGATGAATACTTCAAGTTCTATTAAGAGATGGAAATTAGATGAGTAAAGATAGTACCTTTCGTTTCTTCAAATCTTCCTTCTTGTCACCCAATGTGACTCTGAGGTACTTGAAAGCTAAATCAGAAATAGAATTCAAAAACTCATCAAACAGACTAGTTTGTTTCTTTTAAGATAGGGATTGAAAACCTTACATGAAATGCCAGAGAAGTATAAAAGTTGACGCTTGAGAAGACGAAGAGCTTCCTTTGCTTCATGTTGAGTTACATCCACTGTCACTACCTCGTCTTCCTTGTAAGTTGAATCATCGTCTTCCCTATAATCATGGTTTCAAATTTGATCAACTCTTCTTGACAATGAAGTATAACAGAGAAAATGACTGTAGAGGACTGAAAAATCAATGGACTTAGAAATTAACCGACTTGACTTCAATAATCTTTGTCAGAGATTTGTCATTTACTTCTCGAGCTTTTTGTCCGAAGAAGTGTCCCTATGAATTGTAGAAGATATAAGTTGGTTATTATATAGAACATAAGAAAAACATTGATCACTTTGGACCAAAAAATTCTTCTCCAAATTGTACCTTCTCCACAAGTCTAAGTGCTCGCTCGGTTTCTCCTTTGGAATATGCATCTACAGCCTGTTAAAGAGGAGAAGGTTTTAGTTATGCAATCATCAAATCATGGCAATCATACAACCATTGAAAACACATAAAAGAATATTGGAAAATTGAATCCTTATTATCACAAAGGCTTACAGCTCCGTAATATTCTTTCATCTGATTCAAGTGCTCATGTACTGCTTTAAGATGTGCCTTGAGTTCATTTTCATCTATCAAGGGAGAAAAATAGAAAGTGAGAAAACTCTTGAGAAACGAGAGAATAGATTCAAATAAACATACATATAAGACCATGACAGGGTTACCTTCTTCTGATGTATTTGATGAATATTTCACCGTAACTACTCTCTCTTGGAAAATGTCTTCTAGAGGCTCAAAAACCGGACGACCAGTAACTCTTGCTCTCCTTTCTCTAAATCGTGGAAATTTTTTTGGTTCTACCTCGTATCTTTTAGAACCTGAGAACAAAGCTTCTAAAACTTCCTTTTCAAGATCAGTCTTGTCACTGCCACCTCCTTGTGAACAAGTTAAGGTTCTTTCTCCGTTGCTGCATCATAACAAGAAGCAATTTGAATAGGAAATATATATCAAAAGGATTTCCATGGGAAGTGTTTGACATAAAGTTGACTAGAAAAAATGTGCCTCAGAGAAACTTCTTGCAGTTCCACTTGGTTGGAGGATGTAGATCCCTGTCTTTGAGGATCAAAATTTGGCATCTTTATGACAAGGGAAACAAACCAACAGTAAGAATTAGTAGAAGACTTATTCTATAACAAAGACTAAACTGAAAGTCATAACAAAAAGCTCACAACATCTTTGAAAACTCCACCATCAGTATACTTCTTGGTATCAGACAAGCGAAGCAGTTCCTCCGTACTCTGCAATATAGTAAAGAATATAGTGTGGATGTCAAAAGAAGAAGTTGCAGCAAGAGATCCAAAACCAGGACTATGAAATACTCACAAGAGCCATACACCAAGAGCTATAGATTATAGACACCACTAACAATCAACTGATCAAAATGAGAGGCGACAGTGGGTATGCAGAGTAAACTTTATCTCAAACTTTAGTCAACAATAGTACCAAGACAGAGAAAAGGATTGCCAAAGTAGCTCAAGGGATATAATTGTAATTAAACAGTTAAAGTTTCTCAAATAAAGAGTCATGCAACTATTAAAAAGTCATAGATCATAATTAAGCTAGGGGTCATCTTGATGAGCTTCAAGGTATGTCACAATATAATATATTTCAGCCAAGAAAAGGTAAAACATATCATAATATTTATGAAAAGAAGATAGTGGAGGGCCTGGAGGCATATGCAAAAGCAAAATGCTACAATGAGAAAAACTACATTACTAATCAGAGTTAAGAGAATCGTCTTACCTTCTCCACATCATACCCGCATGAGCCTGATAGTTTGGTGGAAAATAGGATTAGTTTTAGTAGTAGGGTCACAAATACCATTTTGAAGAAGAAAAAGGATGTCAAGAAAAGCTAGAGAATGCTTACCAAGAACCTGGTAAATGACATCTTGGCTAGCTTGAAACCCTTCTCCAAGCATCTTAACAATGAATTCCTCAACTTCAGTTGGAGGCCTGCTTATCTTTGCCTTATTACTTTTTGGCATTTCTTCACTCCATATCTCAGTTTCTGGAATATCCCTCGAGTCTATCTTCATTGGCTTAGTTGCTTCTCTAGGAGGATTTGATATAGGCCTGGTTCTAGCATACTCCTTACCAATAACACTTGAAACAGTACCAACTGATACAGAATTTTTCTTCGGCTTACCTAGTTTGGCTTTGCTATCCTCTTCTCTTCGAACTTCTTTAGGAACATAGACCTGAGTTGGTTTTGAGGTCGCTTCGTTCATTTCGACTTGGTCACTTTGTGGCGTCTTTTCAGACATTGCAAAGAGAATCTCACCAGCAACATCGACATTCTGGCTTGCTTGGCAGTAAGCATCAGCAATGTCATCAAGTGAAAAACGAGAACCAAAAGCTTCGAGAAGCACTTGTAAACTTCTTGAATCAGGATCATTTTGCGAAGAACTTGCAATCATGGACATATCTTCAACTAATTCACAGGGCAAAACCAATGGCTAGGTTAAAAACAGTAACTATGCAAAAGGTAGAATGCTGAATGAAAGATGTTATCTATGGCACAGTTAGGGAAACGAGTAATGAAAGCGAACAATGTGAAACCTTGAGAATCACCAATAAAGAAGAAAGGAAGAAAGAATATTGCATAAAGAGCCAACTCGAACTCGTTTCGAAACCGCATTACGCCATAGATAAAACCTCGTTGAACAATCAGCAATGCGAATAGAAAAAAAGTGAAACGGAGAGTGTATTTAATAGTTCGCTTACCGAATCGATGTAAGGCACCGGAGTGTACAGAGAGAGTTAATTTAATCGAGAATCTGAATTAGGTATTTGCTTCTGAAAGATCGAGTCTTGTGAAATCGACCGAAGAAGAAGAAGAAGACGAAGGACAAAGAGAGAATTTTGGAAAGAAAAAAATAAATAAAGTTTTTAAGTACGAATAAACCTCCGGTGCATGAGAGGAGAAATGAAGATTTTCAATGGGCTTTGCTTGCAAAAAGCAAGGTCCTTTGTTCTTAATAAGAAAGTGACATTCTTGTATTTTTTTGCAGTCTGTAAATCAAAGAGCAAAAAAGTTAACATCTTTGAGACCACACTCCATGTGCGAATGTTTCCGAGAACAAAAGTTAGTAATTACATTCGATATTACGAAGAAAGTGCGAATTTTTGAAACTTGCAGATTAATTCCCATTTATTTTTTCGTAATCCTCCATAAGTTTTAGCTTTACTAAAATAACACTCTTTTTTATATATTTACAAATTAGCCCTTTTTATTCCGTCCTCTTTCTTTTTCTTCTTCTACATCGTTGTCTCGGCCGTCATTTCCTATAGATTCTCATTCTTACGGTCACCGACTAATTTCTGGTAAGCTTACACTCATTAGTTCCTTGTTCTATGCAACGATTTCTTCCTTCTTCATGGTAGGTATATAGATCAGGGTTGATCTCCCAAATCGCCGATACTTAGTCATAGTTCTTCAGGATTCCGAGTTCGATTTGCTATTTGGATTGCGTTTTAGTGGTTAAAACTAGCTTTGTGAGATTTGTAGAGAAAAGTATGGGATCGAGAGGAGTTATCAGCGATAAGTGGTCAATGAGGATTCTATGGGGCTGTGCAATCGGAAGTGCTATTGGTATGATCGTTTCTCAGATAATCTATCTTATAGATTTTGGATTTTGGTTACTCAATTCATGAGATTTTTTGTTTCTCTGAGACACCTTAAACCCATAAAATTTAGGTTTATACATGGTTGCTGTAGAAAGACAAACTCAGAACAGAGCTCGTGCTATGGCTGAGAGTTTGAGAGCTGCAGAATCACAAGGCGATGGTGATACTGTCTAAACCCTAAACCCCAAGTTGTGCTCAGAATAAACAATCTCAGTTGAGTTTTTTTGTTTTGTTATAATGATTTCTTTCAAGATTGTGTTGATGCTGTTTCTTGTTTGCAAATAATCGTAGAAAAGCTAAACATACGATTTGTGTTTATCAGAAAAGCTTTTTCTTTTGCCTGTCATGCTATGTTTGTGAATTCTATTTTCATACGCATTTTCAGCAAGGCATCTTGCGTTTACCAGATGAGTATTTTGTTAAGTAAAACTGTCTCTTCCTATAAAAGCTTGAGGGATCATTTATCTGAAATGTACAGCAGGATCAACTTATTACATAGAAATAATGGCACAGAGACACCGAGGCAAATGCTTTGGGTTTGTCCTCTTACTTTGCTTCTTCAGTTCAACTTTTGCACGCAGGATTCTTAAGGATCTCCCTACGTTAGAGCCAACCAAGCTAGATCTAAACGATGTTATGATGCCTGGCATTGTTGTGCCACACCCAGACCGTGAGGTACAACCTGAGGATAAGGTCAAGCAGGACCAAACACTGCAGTCCATGTGGAGTGTATCTGAGGACAAGATCAAAACTGACCATAAGCCTCATGCCACGTCTGGTGAATCAGAACTTTCTGCACCCAAAAAACATTCTGAGCCGAATGTCCAGCTTCACCATAAACTGCATTTCACGTCCGGTGAATCAGAACATTATGAGCCGAAGGTCCAGCCTGACCATAAACTACCTTTCATCTCCGGGGAATCAGAACAAGCTGTTGACAAAGAAAAGCAGGATTCCATATCTCGTGAATCAATACATCCTGAGAACAAAGAAAAGCAGGATTCCATATCCGGTGAATCAGAACATCCTGAAAACAAAGAAAAGCTTGATCAAATAATGGAGACCTTCGTAAGTGAAGAGGAAGATCCTGACCGCCCACTCAAGCCTATGGGGTATGGTGTAGGTAGGGGCTATGGAAGCGGTGGCTCTGGTGTGGGCTATGGCGTTGGTTATGGAAGTGGAGGTAGTGGTTTTGGAGAAGGAATTGGCTCTAGTGGAGGCAGTGGCTTTGGGGAAGGAATTGGCTCTAGTGGAGGCAATGGCTTTGGAGAAGGAATTGGTTCTAGTGGAGGCGGTGGCTTTGGGGAAGGGATTGGGTCTAGTAGTGGTTCAGGTATTGGCATTGGAGAAGGAATAGGATCTGGGTCTGGCCAACCTAATTGTGGTCCTATCATGGGGGCTCCAGGTAGTGGATTCGGTGAAGGCATTGGACAAGGTAGTGGTTCAGGCGGAGGGATTGGTATCGGTATAGGACACGGTGCTAGTGGCAGACCAGGTGTAGTTGTTCCAGGCCAAGCAATCCCTCCTATAGTGGTTCCAGGCCAAGCAATCCCTCCCATAGTGGTTCCAGGTGCACAGATTCCAGGTTTTGTGATTCCAGGAGTAAATGTTCCTGGCCTTCCACACTACTATAACCCACCAAGCTGTCCCCATTGCGACAAGAAAGTCAAAGGAGCCATGACTGAAGCTCTAGCACCCACTCCACAAGAGACGCATGTTTAAGTGTCTATGAAACAGCAGACTAATAATGAAATCTATTTTAGTTTGATAAAAGTTTTCTTCACATAAAGTTGAATAAGAAAACGTTACTGCCCAAAGTAAAGTTTAAATAAGGGTACTTTATTTAAGAATAATTAAGATTGATTAAGAATTAGGTAACCAGTATTGCAAATGAGTTTTAAATTTGATTAAGCCTCACAAATCAAATCCAGTTAAGCTTTTATACTTTTGTACATGAAATCGAAAGAGAGAATTTTCACTGTTTTCTTTGAATAACATAGTTAAATTACTTTCATTTTTCATCGGGCTTTAGGCCACATATGCGACATAAGGCCCTGTAATAACATATCATCTCCGATCATATAACAACAGAGGAGAAGAAGAAGAAGAAGGACGAACTGAGAGAGATTTGTGTGATTTAATGGATCGCATTCTGAAGGCCGCTCGAACATCCGGTTCGCTAAATCTTTCCAATCGATCTCTCCGGTATGATCCATTTCTAGTCGTCTTAAATTTCATCTCCCTTTTTCATTGGCTTAGCTGGTTTGCTCTCCGGTATGATCCATTTCTAGTCGTCTTAAATTTCATCTCCCTTTTTCATTGGCTTAGCTGGTTTGACTGTGAGAAAGTTCCGATTTTTCTTTGTTTGTTTTGTTCGAAATGGGTTAGAATGTGAATTTCATCTCTTGATCTGAACTCAGTCAATTTTTATGTTTAATATCTCTGAATTGTCGAAAATGTTTGAGGTTTTGATCCTATCGATTGGAATCAGCTTTTTGTATCGACTTTTGCTCACGATATACCATTGTATATGAGGTGCATAGACGTTGCTTGCAGCATTGTTTACTGAACTGGGAATTCAATTTTCAGGGAGGTGCCTACTGAGGTATATCAATGTCTGGAAACGACAGGGGAAGGAGAAAACTGGTGGGAGGTAATAAGATTTTTTTTTGATTTTTGAATTATTTTCTAGTGCATTGTTCTGTCATCAGACTTGTTGATTGGAAAAATTTCCCCATTCTGCAGGCTGTTGATTTGCAGAAGTTGATTTTGGCACATAACGACATTGAGGTTTTAAGGGAAGATCTTAAGAACCTTGCGTGTTTGGTTGTTCTAAATGTCAGTCACAATAAACTGTCTGAACTTCCAGCTGCTATTGGGGAGTATGTATTTCTGGATCTTTTTAATTGGGTTCTGTTCATTTCAGCTTGGTAATGTCCAAATGTTTGTTCTCTTAACTCATTCATAGGCTTACAGCAATGAAGTCGTTGGATGTGTCCTTCAACTCAATATCAGAACTTCCTGAGCAAATTGGTTCAGCGATTTCTCTTGTCAAGTAGGTTATCTCCATTCTGGCATAAACTTTGAACCGACTTAAATAAGGGCATTGGGCTGGTTGAACCCACACAGTTCACAATTGATTAAACTCCTTGCTATCGCTTCAGGCTTGACTGTTCAAGCAATCGGCTTAAAGAATTGCCAGAATCTCTTGGAAGATGTTTGGACTTATCCGATTTGAAGGTTGTCTTTTGTTGCTTTTGGATCATTGATTTTTGTTTTACTTCTTCTTTTATGGCAATGATTGTGCTTATTCTTATCCATAGGCCTCAAATAATCAAATTTCCAGTTTGCCAGAAGGCATAGCGAACTGTTCGAAATTATCTAAACTGGATGTGGAGGTATTAGTGTTGATTTCGTCTTTAATTATCTTCCAAGTGCATTATGGCCGGCCTGGGAAAAGGCAATGTAAGGGTAAAGCAACATGATTTATGGATACAGTTACTAGTTAAAACATATTGCAGGGAAACAAGCTCACCGTTCTCTCTGACAAGCACATAGCATCATGGACCATGCTTACAGAACTTAATGCATGTAATTATATTTAATTTTTCTTTTGTTCTTCCTACATATTGAAAGATTCTGGAACACATTTTAATATCCTTTAACTCTGCAGCTAAGAATATCTTGGGTGGTCTGCCAGAAAATATTGGAAGTCTTTCACGTCTTATCCGGCTTGACCTTCATCAGAACAGTAAGTGTAAACTGATATGTTAATGTTTCTGTCATACCTTTTGTTCCAGTAATAGCAAACTTGTTTCTTGCTGACATGTTTTCGTATTTGATTCGCACAGAAATTGCTTCTGTTCCACCCTCAATAGGCGGTTGCTCCTCTCTTGTGGAGTTCTATTTGGGGTATTCTCTTCTATGGTTTATTCAGAAAGATTGTTTGGAATTACATGGCATCTAATTAGAGATGTTCACTGCTGACATTTTTCTTTCTGTACTCAATTCCAGAGTTAACTCACTATCAACAATACCAGCAGAGATTGGAGATCTATCACGTCTAGGAACATTGGATCTTCGTTCTAATCAGGTACTGTTATCATCGCTATATTTTGTTAAAACCTTTATCTAGTTACATTCTCTTGCTTTAACTAACTATCTATACACTTGATGTTCAGCTCAAGGAATATCCAGTTGGGGCATGTAAATTGAAGCTCTCATACCTAGATCTTTCAAATAATTCATTAACAGGATTGCATCCTGAGCTCGGTACGGTTACCAAACAGCACTAACCATTCCGCATCCCTCCGTGCTTCTGTATTTGCATATGACATCATATGAATAGCTATTACCATAATACTCCTTTTCCTCATCTTTATAGGAAATATGACTACTCTAAGAAAGCTTGGGCTAGTTGGCAATCCTTTGAGAACCCTTAGAAGGTATCATTTTACTTAATTCCCTGGTCTTAGTTTGATTCCTACTTCATTAGGCCAACAATTCTTTCTTGTTTTCTCTTCAGCTCACTAGTAAACGGTCCTACAGCTACCCTATTGAAATATCTTAGGAGTCGCCTTTCTAATAATGAAGGTACTTTGCTCCAACTTGCCTCACTCGCACACACTCTTCCAAGTGGTAATGGCTAACTGTAAAAGGTTTTCATTCATAGAAACTAGTGCAAGCACTCCAACAAAGGAAAATGTAATTGCTTCAGCAGTTCGTTTGTCCATTTCTTCAAAGGTAAGAGAAATCATAGATCTGAGCACCATCCTGTTAAGACTTAAGAGTTAAATATTCGTAATAGAAACAGGAAAATATTATCTTAATTGATTGCACAAAACTCAGGAACTTTCTCTGGAAGGTCTCAACTTGAGCGCTGTCCCTTCAGAAGTTTGGGAATCTGGTGAGGTCACGAAAGTTAATCTTTCTAAGAACTCTATCGAGGAATTGCCTGCTCAACTTTCTTCATCTGTTTCCCTTCAGGTAACTTGTTTCCTTCATATATAGAATTATTCTGTCTATATACGAAGAAGATAATACATTTGACTTTGCTACATTAAATCTATCAATTACTTTCATATATTTCATATTATCTTTGTAAATGCAGACTTTAATTTTGTCAAGGAACAAGATTATAGATTGGCCCGGTGAAATCTTAAAGTCACTTCCCAATCTTGTGTGCTTGAAGTTAGATAATAATCCCTTGAAGCAGGTACATTGATGTTTTAAGAGTAATACGTACAGATTTCTTTATAGTTTCGACAAAGAGCTAATGCATCACACTTTTTTATTTGCTGTAAAGATTCCACTGGATGGGTTTCAAGCAGTCTCTGGGCTTCAGATTCTAGACCTAAGTGGCAATGCAGCTTCTTTCAGAGAGCATCCTAAATTTTCCCACTTGCCACAACTGCAAGAGCTTTATTTGAGGTTGGTTATAATACCTTATATTATTCATTGCCCATTTATTATTTACTGTTTTAAGATGAGATACCTCACTTGACAGCCGAGTTCAGCTATCTGAAGTCCCTGAAGATATCCTCAACTTATCTAATCTAATTATCCTTGATTTGAACCAGAATTCAATTCAATCAATTCCCAAGGTAATATATGAATCTGTGGTTTAAATTTAGTGAAACCTGGCATCAATCAGCTAATCAACCAAAGTCTTCATGTAATGTCATTGCATTGACTCTGTTTCTCCTATGCAGGGAATCAAGAACATGACTTCACTCAAACATCTGGACATATCCAACAACAACATTTCAAGTCTTCCTCCAGAACTAGTAAGTTTTTCTGTCCTTTTCTTAAATGCATCAATGTGTATCGTTGTAAGAACAAATCCTGTGTCGTTCCTTAGGGTTTGCTTGAGCCAAAACTTGAAGTTCTACGGCTTGACGGGAACCCATTAAGAAGGTATGTCTTTTTTATCCATTAACTTAGAACTCAATACATTCGTTCTTTCCCGCATGATTTTCTTAGCTTTGTCACCAATACTGTTAAAACAGCATCAGGAGGCCAATTCTAGAAAGAGGAACAAAAGCTGTATTGAACTACTTGAAAGACAGACTTCCAAATCAGTAGCTTCTACAACATTAACATCAACATATACGTTGTTCTTTATAACATCTGTTTGAACAAGACCAGATTATTTATCCCGGAGAGATTAATGCTACTTGATGAGAAATGAGACTCACTTGATTTGTCTCCGTGTGCAAGACATTTTGCTTTTGTGTGCGTGTAATCTACTAACTATTGTTGTCTCATACGTAGTACAAACTCAGATCTCCAGTGTCTTGAACAGGACAAAAAAAAACATTTACAAATTGGTTTTTTTTTTCCCCTCCATCCTATTTTCTGATCCCAGGACAAAAAAAAACATTTACAAATTGGTTTTTTTTTTCCCCTCCATCCTATTTTCTGATCCTGATCCTTAACTTAAGAATCTTGTTGAGATGGGCAACAGCTTCAACTTGTTGTAGCATCTGGTTTTAACTTGTTTCCAAAAAAAGGAGAATCAGCACAATCAAACTTGATAGAACAAAAAGTAATATAGTCAAATGTTCAATACATGTTTGATTCAAAGTATCCAAATTGTGAGAGGACAACCAACAAAAGAAAGTAAAAATTATGTACAGAAATGCAAAATGCTCTTTTTCCTTTTTTTCCTATTTGGAATCAATAAACATTCTCTCTGTGTTCGTGTTGTAACTCTACAATGATCAGTTCAGTTTCTTTCTCCATATTCCTCCTGGAAACGAATATGTAACAGAATATAGCAGAAAAAAATAAGCTTCACTAAAAAAATCATAGAAACCTCACTCGATTTTTCTTCATCACACGAACACTTTTATCAAATCCGAATGGGCAAACCAAAGTTCTGAAACGTTCGAATCTCTCCTCTGAGACCTGCAGTGACAATCACCATTCCCCAAGAAGCTGATACATTCCCTGAGTTTCCATTTGATAAATCCATACTCAGGCGATTCCCACTCCTGTTCCTTCCAAATAATAGTTTCTCTTCAGGCCAAGTCGCCGAAACTCTATCCAAAATGTTTCTGTTTGTTGAATTCCGTGGACTGTTTAATCTGTCCAACGTCCCCGGCTGGTCAACTGGTGTAGGCGGGTGGTTAGCTATGGAGACATCGTCCAAACTATTGGTGTTTCCGGCTCTGTTTTGGGTTCCCCAATTTTCTGTTGAGGCCATTCCAGGCCATGGGATGGCTGCAGAGACGTCTTGGCTATGGAAATGCTCGTAAGAGTTTGTGACCGTCACTTTCTTGTTATTGTTACTCCTGCTCGGTCTGGAAGCAGGGGATTCGTACTTCCATATGTACACATGTGAATCCTCGCTTGCTGAAATTACGTATTTCCCATCCGCTGTGATCGAGGCAGAGATCTGGCTGCTCGTATTCCGAAACCCTGTCAAATGAAATGAAGATAGCTTAGAAAAGATCGATACTTTGCCCTACAAATGAACTAATAAGAGGCAAATCTTGTGGGAGGTTTGTTTGTTTACCACCTTTAAGTTTGTTAACTAGATCAGTTCCATCAACAACGCGGATCCTTGAATCAGAAGATGTGACAAGAACTTCAGAAGAGCTCCCAGGCACAAACTAAGGTATGAAATGAGACAAAGCAAGCCACTTTTTGTAAGTGATCAAGAACAGAGCCTTTTGTTTCATTACTGAAGAAGTGATTTGCATTACCTGGAAACCAGTTATCTTTTTTTGATGAGCTTTCTTCTTCTTGTTCTGTAAATTTATCTGACTTTTCTGTTGCAGCTTGTTATCTGAAAAAAATACATATCAGTTAGTGTTAATACATAAACAATAGCAGAAAGAAAACCAATATAAAATTCTGACAGGAACTTTATCATTACCTGATGCATTGTACATTCGACAGCTACCTTTGTATGAACCAACTAATGCGCCCTTCAGAAATTCAGTAGAAAATTAGGAAACTCTTTAAAGATGCTTCATGAGGTTCGGAAAAAAACTAACTTGGCAGATTTAGTGTACCTGACCGTCTGGGGTGTAGCAAGCAGAAGTGACCATCTCATGAACATCATACCAGTCAACTACTTGACGATCTGGAATGCTCCAGACGCGAACTTTTGCATCTAAGGATCCACTGATGAAGTATCTATCATCCACCGGATTAAACTGAATGCAAGTCACTGTTCCAATCAATAATCACAATACACACATTTGTTAATTTTACAAGTACCAGAAGACAGAAAAATTATAAGCAGATGGCGCAGAACCTACTAACCGTAATCACTGTGCGAAAATACTTTCAAGCATGTCTGGCTCGACAAGTGCCACAAACGAACTGTTTTATCCATCGATGAAGAAAGCAAATGCTGAGGCAACAAGTAATAGAGAGCTTGTTTACTCATAAATCTTTTCTACCAAACAATTTCTTCCAAACGATACAAAAAAAAAAGAAGTACCTAACTAACCTGAGACTTGGACCAAGCAAGGTCAAGCACATCATCCAAATGTCCCTGAAAGGAACAAAAGGGCTTTTCCGAAAGCCCGAATAGAGGATCTGGAACATGCAAGTTCTCTAAACTCAGTGACTTTCTACTTACAGAAGTTCTCCCTTTTCTCCTTGGTGACATAGTAGATGGTTCTGGAGACCCATTATTAGCCAAAAGCAACAGTTCCGGTCTATCGAGTAACAACTCTCCCTTCTTTTCACCCTCAACAACTTGCCAGATATGAATGATGCAATCCTCACCAGCACTAGCAAGATATTTACCATCCAAGCTAAACTTAATGCTCCAAATAGACCCATTATGCGCTTGAATCTCCTGCATCTTGTACAATGCAGTGAGCTCTTTAGATGACTTCCCATACTGTCTAACCCTAACTCTTTCCGGCCCGTGAAAAGAAGATTCTTGGGAATCATCTGTAGCAGAGCTCGATCTCCGACCACCTCTCTCAGATGATGTATCCCTATCATCACTGCTTCTTCTCTCTTTGGAGCTCGATCTCCGACCACCTCTCTCAGATGATGTATCCCTATCATCACTGCTTCTTCTCTCTTTGCTATAACCAGTCATACTACTAGCAACATTCTTTATACTCTTAAACCAACTTCCTTTCTTCTTAGACTTAGATGCATCATCCTTATTAATATTGCCACTGTCTTCGTTCTCCTTAGCAGTGGTCTTATCAGAATCCTCAACGTTCTGTCTTCTCATAAGCTCCTGAACAATGGGAGAATGTCCAACACACATCTCAAACTCCTCCATTGTCATCTGTGTTCCAGTCCCAACTTCCTTTACCTTCTTCCATGTACCATCTTCTTGAATCTCATTCACCACAAACTCTTTCCCATTATCAAGATTCTTAATAGTACACACTTCCATATCCTCATTCTCTAAACTCTCCCTCAATACACAATCAGATTCTCCATTTAACCTCACGGAATCACTTGAATTCTCAAAAAGGATTGACGAATCAGTACTACCTGATGCCAAACTGCAATTTACAAATGACGGGCTGGTTTTACTGATCTCGGAATGTGAATGATGATGAACAGAGAGTTTACGATCACCACATTGGCTAGTGGTAATATCTGATTTCGATCTCATGATGCAAGAAGCACAACCGCCGACACTTTCATGACAATCTCCAGGATCTCGCCGAGCCAATTGATTACAAGAGATCGATCTGGAGATATCGGAGGATGCTCCCGTTTCTTTGGTGGCGGGTTTTAACCGGGAGAGAACCGGGTCACGGCTTAGACCCAATTCGTTTAAAAGCTTGGAACGCCTATCTGAGACAGAAGCAGGTTCAGAGATCCAAACATCGATCTTTGAGGCTCCCATTGGAAACCGAGGAACGGGGAATGGGTATCTCCGGCGGGGAGGTTCTTCAGGGTCATGAGAAGCGGCGGAGGAGGAGAATCGAGGAGAGGATTCGGAATCGTAATCAGAGTTAGAAGCAGAGCAAGAGCAAGAAGAGGAAGTAGCTAATCGATCAAGAGATTCGTAAAAGCAATCGTTGTCTTCTCCTTCCTCTTCTTCCTCGTTTTGGTAGTAGCTCATGGTCGTCGTCTCTGAGATAAATCCAGCGAAGGCATTCCCATCGGAAAATTCCTTCGCCGGTGAATTTGATCAAACAGAAACAAATCCCCAAAAACGCAGACTTTTAAAGGTAGTTTTTTTTGTTTGTGTGTCTCAAGTCAAAGATTAAAACTTTATTTTTGTGTGGGGATTTTGTGATTTGGGGG
The DNA here is from genome assembly GCA_036630335.1 of Physaria fendleri. Classification (NCBI taxonomy): domain Eukaryota; kingdom Viridiplantae; phylum Streptophyta; class Magnoliopsida; order Brassicales; family Brassicaceae; genus Physaria; species Physaria fendleri. The sequence goes on along the minus strand of CM071716.1, from coordinate 55,957,000 downwards.
TTATGTCGTTGAATTTGGGGATCAAGCGTGTTTTGAAGAATTCAAAGGATCAAAATTGTGGGTATTCGGGAAGAAGTCAGATCCGATGAAGAGCAAAGAGAGAGATGAGTTGGGTGCTTGTAGAGATGTCTGTGTAGGAAAAATCAATGTGAGAGAGAAAGAGACAGACTTTTTTTTTTTTTTTCTTTCTTGTTTTAATTTCGTTCTTTTGCACTTTGTAGGCGTTGGAAGAAACTATAGTTTTTTTTTTTATTTGATCCAGAAATTAGATCTTGGGATATATAATAATTTTTAATTCCGACAAAAGAGAAGGTACATATATGGTTTTAATTGGATTTTGATTTTTTTTTAATGTGATTTTAATTATGATAGATGTAATAATGTAATTGACATGTGCTTACTTAGAGTCCATTAATAGTGTCATCAATTCATTTTGATTTTTTTTACTTGCTAAATATTATACATTTCTTTTCTTTTTTTGGTCAAAAACAATTTTATTTGTTTATTACATTCCTTTTATTACAATATAATTACAGTGATAATTCATAAAACAAATGAAAATAAATCTGAAAACTAAACCGAGGATGGCATCAAATCAGTACGCTTCGGTGGCTTTCTTTACTGACAGTATGGAGCTTGTGAGGATGGTGTCATATCCTGAGGAGTGGCCAACGTTTTCACTATACCTTCATCGCTTAAGAGAAGCAATTTCTGATTTCGCAATCCATCATACACCATTTCGCAATCCATCATACACCTCGCACTTTCAACGATGAAGCGGACGCCCTAACTCGAGGAGCTCGAAGCAATTCAATCACCGTTCGTTATATTAGTGACGTTCCCCCGGCATGGTTAACCAGCTTGGGGTGATTTGTTATTTTTATTTCTGTTGACAAAAAAAAAAAAACCGAGAATTAACTTGGTTAAACCATCCAACATATCAAATCACAAAAAGGTTAATAGAGAACATAATGATTAACAAAATCTAACACACCTTTCGTTTCAAAAGGCCCACAAACCAAAAATTGGGAATAAGAACCATAAGTTAATAAGTAATGTTCAAAGCTCAAACTTAGTGATTATACGAGGTTTTTATTTCGTTTTTCTTAAAAACAAAATAAAAATAAAAAATGGAAACGAGATGATAAAGAAGAAATGGGCCTGTAAGGCCCACAAAGAGTAAATGCACAGAAGAGGAGACAGCTAATGCCCCCTCCCTTCTTCCTCCCTACTCTATATTTCTCTTTTCCCGTCCCACCGTTATTTATAACATTACAGCCAATGTCCCCCGTTTCCTCTTCTCTCTCCGGGACCATCCTTTTGTTTTCCCATTATGTTTAATGCTATTAAAATTACGTTAAACAAGAAAAACCATTTGACAACTAATGATGTATTCCCACCACTAGTTTAAACATGTTTAATACCATAAGACATGCATATTACCTAATCACGAGGCTATTATGGATTTAAGCTTTTTTTTATTTGTTTTGTATACAATTTTTTTGGAATTCTTGATCAATTCGGAATTACAAGTTATTTTCTCCAAACTATTGATATATTTACAGATATTCTTCATATTTCAATCTATTCTTCATACTTTAACCTTTGTTCAATTGCATCTGAAACAAGCTTAAATCACGAGGCTAATCTCCTCTTTGTCCATTTAATTGATTCACTTGTTTTAGTTTAGTTTGTTTTGGACTGGTTGGATCAACATTATATATAAGCATCGATTGGTTTAAGTTAATTTTATATTCAGGGTTTAAGAGCATGTATTTAACTATATAGATGGCCGATCAAAAAAAAAAAAAAAAAAAACTATATAGATTTGATTGCTTGTGTCCTTTTAACTTTATTTCTAAGAACTCTTAATTACGTTCTTGATACCAACTTTTTTTATAAAAAAAATTCGTGATTGATTATGAGGTAATTGAGAGATTAGTAAATCGTGAAGCTAAATATCATCAACATGAAATAATTTGTTTTTGTCAACAAAAACACCAACTCCAATATCACATTTGTATTAGTATAAAAACTTGTTGTGAAACATGTGAATGTTTTTATGTGATTTTCATAAGTTTTATTTTATGTTAAATTATGCGAGCAACCCAAGATTTCATTAATGTAGTTTTGTTCTGTAGTAGACTCTATACCACAGAGGAACAGGTAAAATTAAAGCAAGTAATTCAAAGGAAAAAGAAAAAAAAAACATGTGGTCACAAGAAATTAAATAAAAAACAGGTCTAAATTTGTATAAAAAATCCCTGAGCACTCTTTGCACAATTATGTTTTTTCTTTCCCTTTTTGCTATGTTTGCATTTTCTCTTAATTTAAAGCAATTCATTTACAACAATGTTTCATGTTATTTAGTAACCAAAACCATCAATAAAAATCAATTAAATGGACAAAGAGGATATAGGTATTGTCAGATATATAATTCGAAGCTTTTAAAGAGTGACATAACATTGCGAAGTTAAATGTACAAGAGTATCATCAATAACTACTGTTTGGGTTTGGTCTCTGATGGAGTACTACGACATTGATCGCAACACATGACATGACCGTAGTAAAAACAAAAGTAAAATGTTCTTGTTTAAAAATCCATTGAACCCGTATGCAATTTTGTGCAATAAAACAGATGATAAGAACATATTATCTAGAAGTTTGTAATTGCTGTTGTCGATATGTCACTATCCAAAACCAAAACTCGTATAATGCATGGACAAAATTATATTCATTTTAAACTACAAAAATATGTTTTTTCAAAGCCTTTTTAATCCAAATAATACTATTCAAAACTATGATTATTTTTTAATGACAAGCACCGTTCTCGGCCATACAACACATAATGGAAACCCTATCATCAAATTAATTTCATCATAAAAATAGATATTAAAAAATCAGCAATTTATAATATTTTAATTTACTTATCTTTTAATTTTCATTACTCACGGGAGAAAAAGGTATATAAAATCAAAGAAATTATGCATAGCAACAAGAAAAAAACCGGAATGGGAAAACTGATAAAATTCATGTGGTTGGGTAATAATTTGAGGTTAAAGTGAAATTTTAGTCGGGACAAAAGCTGAAAATTAGTCTGCGTTTATGTCATATTTTGTTTTTTTTTGTATTATGAAAATGAGAAGATAATTTAAAATGTTATAAAAAATCAATTTTCTTTTGGAGGAAAACCTAAAAGTTGTTGAGAATTTGGCGAAAGAGGCGATTTTAAAATTCACGAAAAAGTTTGTTCCACTTTCGATGTAATGCTCGCCGGAATCTGAAGTTCCGGTGACGACTAGAGATGGTGTGGATGGTGTCGACAGTGCACCAAGGTTGGAGACAGGAGGAGAGGCAAAAAAGATGATTTATTCGGCTGTGGCTTCAAAGTCGAAAAAGTTATCTAAGCATGATGTTGTGGTGGAGACTGTTAATGGTGAATCGTTTAGTTACATCCCTTCGGAGATGATGACGGACGTAAAGCCAATATGGTCGGAGTTACTGATTGGTAGATTTGTGGATAAAGCTCCAAGTAAGGCTGTGATCCATAAGATTGTTAATGATATTTGGTGTAGAGGACACAAGGAAGCAAAGGTGGATGTATTCTATGTGGGGGTCAATACTGTGAAGTTTCGAATTAAACATTAAGCAACTCGTGTGAAGGTTTTACAACGAGGATCATGGCATATTGCAGGAGTTCCTTTGGTTGTGGAAAAGTGTGCTCCTCAATCGGAGTTAGATGATGAGGTGCGAATAATTGTTCCAATATGGGTTACACTTTCGGGTGTTCCTCGAACATTATACAATGAACAATATTTGGGTTACATAGCGAGTCGAGTTGGAGAGCCAAAAAAGCTCCATATGGACACGATGCTTTGTGCAAATTTTGAGGAGGCTAAAGTACTGGTTGATGCAGATATAAATTCTGACTTACCAACATCTCATCGCTTTTGTTCAAAAACGGGATTGGATGTGGTAATTAGATTTTCTTACCCGTGGCTTCCTTTGAGATGTTCTAAGTGCCAGAGATGGGGACATTCGCCTAGAACATGTGGAGACAAACCGGCAAAGGTGAAGTGTCTACTTCGGCTCCGGAGAAAGATAAAGTTGCTATTCAGGAAAAGTCTGTTGCTCCAAAAGGGTCGAAGGAGTTTGAAGGAGAAGGTAGTAGTGTGAACTCTCAGGAGGTGGTGGTGGTCGCCACAAATCCTCTTTTCAATCACCAACACCCTGAGGGGTTTGATGACTTAGGGGAGGAATGGATATCACCATCAAAAGGAGTGTCTAGGCGTCAGGTTGCTCAGTCGAAGGAGATTGTGACCACAGTTTCTCAATTCAAATGTTTAGAGGATTTGGATGGGGAAGAAGGTGAGATTCGAGAGGAGGAGGTAAGCTCCGGGAATAATTTATCTAAAGAGGTAGAGGGTCCGATTTTGGAGGTAGATGGAACCGAAAAGGAAAAAGAGATGAATGAGCATCAAGATATGGTGCAAATAAAGGAAACTACGTTAATATTTGAACAGAATAATAATGAGGAGGAGTTGGTAATAAAGAAGACAAAAGTTATTGTAGAAAATGAGAGTAGTGGTGATCAAAGTACTCAGTCTTCCTCTCGTAACACAAGATCATCAAATCAGCGTGGTAGAGAGGGTAAGAGTGGTGCAAGTCGAGGTGGAAGAAGAGGTCGGGGCGGTAGAAAGTATCCTTGATGGTTGGTTTTTTCTGGAATATTAGAGGATTGAATAAATCTTCTAAACATTCGATATTGAAGGAGTTTTTCCGTAGATTTTCGTTGAGTTTTGGATGTATATTGGAGACACGAGTTACTGAGGATCAGTCGATGAATATTCTCTCGAGGATTGCATCAGATTGGTCATTACTTAGTAATTATGAGTATGGAGGTGTAGGTCGGATATGGGTTTTGTGGAGGGAGGATGTTAGGTTAACACCTATATTCAAAAGTGATCAGCTGATCACGGTGTCAGTGTAGATGCGAGGATACCCAGTTTTCTTATGCTTTAAACACGGAGGCAGAAAGGAAGCCACTTTGGGCAGATTTATGTGCTCATGCTGATGCGGGTATGTTTCGGAGGACACCTTGGATTATTGGTGGAGACTTTAATGAAGTGTTGAAGGTTGAGGAGCATTCTAATGGACAGCCTCAACATGGACTGAGTGGGATGCAAGATTTTCAAGATATGGTTCGCTATTGTCAGCTTACGGATTTAGCTTATCAGGGACCCACTTTTACTTGGTCAAATAAACGTGATGGGGATTTGATCAACAAAAAGCTGGATAGATGGCTAATAAATCCAGTTTGGTCTCATGTTTATGCGGATTCTTATGGTATTTTCGAGGCAGGAGGATGTTCTGACCATTTACGGGGTCGTATGATGTTGAGAAGGCCAGTAGATGAAGCTCGAAAGCCGTTTAAATGTGTTAATATCCTCATGAAACAACCGGAGTTTTTACCTCTGGTTCGACGGGTTTGGGAGAATAATAGACCATTGTATGTGTCAACATCTGCATTGCATCGGTTTTCTCAGAATCTCAAGGCTCTGAAACAGCCATTAAGGGATTTGGGACGAACACATATTCATGATCTAACGAGAAGGAAGAATGAAGCTTATGTAGAGATGTGTGAAGTACAAGAACGGTCATTGCGTTTATCAACGGATGAAGCTGTTCAGGAAGAGAGTGAGAAGGTTTCTAGATGGGTACATTTGGCAGAAATAGAGGAGAATTTTCTAAAACAAAGATTGAAGTTGCATTGGCTAAAGGTGGGTGATAAAAATAATTCGTATTTCTTTAATTCAGTGATGCAAAAGAAACGAATTAACACCATTGTTGAGCTCACTAGACCGGATGGAAGTATTACTAGTGAGCCAGAAGAAATTCGCAATGAGGCTGAAGGACATTTCCGGAACTTTCTTAATACCACGCCAATGGACTATGTAGGCATCGCTTTTGAGGACTTGGAGAGGTTATTACCGTTTCGATGTACTGATGTAGTAGCGGACGGTTTGATTAGTAGAGTTACAGAAGAGGAGATCCGATCAACACTGTTCTCAATGCCGAATGACAAAGCTCCTGGTCCGGATGGGTTTACAAGTGAGTTCTTTAAAGCTTCTTGGTCTGTAGTTGGACAAGATTTTGTAACAGCCATAACTCCATTCTTTGAGAATGGGTTTTTACCAAAAGGGGTTAACTCCACAATCCTGGCATTAATACCAAAAAAGACTGATGCTTCAACTATGCATGATTTTCGACCTATATCTTGTTGTAATGTTATCTATAAGGTTATTTCAAGGATTATAGCTCGACGGTTGAAAGGATTACTCCCGGATATTGTCTCTCGCAATCTGTCCGCCTTTGTTCGTCAACGGTTGCTTAGGGAAAATGTACTGCTGGCTTCAGAGATAGTAAAAGATTACCAGAAAACGAATATTTCTCCACGATGTGCTTTTATGTTAGATATAGCAAAGGCTTTTGACTCGGTTCAGTGGCCATTTATTTTAAATATTTTGCGTGCCATGAGGTTTCTGGAACGCTTTATAAGTTGGATAGAAGTATGTATCTCTACAGCTTCTTTCTCGGTTCAGGTAAATGGTGCGTTGGCGGGTTATTTTGGTAGTTCCCGGGGGCAGCGTCAAGGATGTTCGTTGTCTCTTTATCTTTTTGTGTTATGTATGGAGGTGTATCAAGACTGTTAGACCAATCTGTTGGTAATGGGTTAGTGGATTATCACCCGAGATGCGAGGAGATTAGATTGACTCACCTTTGTTTTGCAGATGATTTGATGGTATTTGTAGATGGTACTCATAAATCGGTAGATGGTATGATCTCCGTTCTCCATGATTTTGCGGGAATGTCAGGCTTAAGTGTTAATTTAGAGAAGAGGACGATGTTTGTAGCTGGAATGGAGGAGACAGCAAAGGTACAATTCTGCTCTTCTTACTCTTTTACGGTTGGTTCATTACCAGTGAGATATTTGGGATTACCTCTATTGCCAAAGCGTATGGGAGTCGATGACTATTATCCATTAATGGAACGCATACGGACGAAATTATCTAGTTGGACGTCGAGGTATTTGTCCTATGCTGGAAGAGTTCAACTAATTTCATCTGTGGTGTACTAGTTGGACGTCGAGGTATTTGTCCTATGCTGGAAGAGTTCAACTAATTTCATCTGTGGTGTATGGGTTAGTGATTTTTTGGCAATCAGTCTTTTATCTACCCTCTGGTTGTATAAAGGACATTGAATCATTGTGTTCGGCTTTTCTATGGGCTGGACCTTCGTTGAGTATGACTAGATCGAAGGTGGCATGGACTAGTCTCTGTTTACCAAAAAATGAAGGTTGTCTAGGTTTGCGATCGCTAAAGGAAGTGAATAAAGTGAGTTGTCTTAAGTTGGTGTGGAGAATTCTCTCGCGAGCAAAATCACTTTGGGTGGATTGGTTATATGCCAACATAATTAAGGACGACTCCTTTTGGGCAATAGGTGATAATTTATGGAATTCATGGATATTCAAAAAGATTTTGAAGATGAGAGAGACGGAAAAGATTATGCACAAAGTCGAACCAAGATCGGGCTTGACAGTCTCCTTTTGGTACGATAAGTGGAGTGAGATGGGACGGATGATAGAGCTGATTGGAGCTAGAGGCGTTATTGACTTTGGGATTCCGATACAAGCTACATTACACACGGTATTCTTGAACCGGAGACGGAGGAGGCATCGTGTGGAGTTGTATAATCTTGTGGAGGATGAGCTTGATAAGTTGCAGAATTCATATCACTTGGTACATAATGATGAAGATATACATCTATGGAGGCGCAATGAGGATATTTATTCAGCTGAGTTTAATACTGCAAGCACATGGAGATGGCTGCGAGGATTCACCATTGATGTGGGATGGTAGAAGTTGGTGTGGTTCCCGAATGCAACACCAAAATTTGCATTTATTCAATGGTTAGCTTTCTTAAATCGCCTTCCGACATGTGATAGAATTCGTATATGGAATCAGAATGTCCTGAGTACTTGCGTTCTTTGTAAGTTGGAAGATGAGACAAGAGATCATTTATTCTTTAGTTGTCCTTATTCATCTCAAGTTTGGAGGGATTTAGTTTCTTCTCTTCATGGTGTACACTTCAGTACGGTGTGGGAGGATATGCATGTTATGTTACAGAGGTGACAATTAACTTACCAGGAGGGAGTTATAAGTAAGTATGCATTCCAGACAGCTATATATGGGATTTGGTTTGAAAGAAATAGGAGAAGACATGGATTACAAGAGAGAGATACTGCAGTATTGACGACTTCGATCCGTCGAATGATCACAAATTGGATTAGTTCACGTATAGAGATGGGAGATGTACGATATATAGGAGGATTGCAGCTATGGTTATCATGATAGATTAGATATTCTTATTATATAGGGTTGATTTTCATCCTCATTATTATGTTCTGAATTTATTCGGATACAGTTCTTTTGAATAAAGTTAACATCTATTAAAAAAAAAAATGTTATAAAAAAAAAGGGAAAAATATCAAAAAAATGCTCAACTTTCAAAAAACACAATTTAAAACACAAACTATCATGTAATTTAAAAAAAAAGGGAAAAATATCAAAAAAATGCTCAACTTTCAAAAAACACAATTTAAAACACAAACTATCATGTAATTTATTTAAATCTCCAACTTTTAAGTTGACCGCATTTTAAAGCATGAACTTTCTTTGACTTTACCAAAAAAGACATGCCGTTAAAAAATTTAACAGACCGTTACTCTGCCGTTAACGTCCGTTACAAAAAAAAAATTAAAAGCCAAAAAATCCCCAACTTTCAAATATATGCCGATTAAAGCACAAACTATTGTGTACCCAATTTAAATCA
>CM071716.1:55916449-55934436 GCA_036630335.1 Physaria fendleri | reverse complement strand
CACGTGATGGTAGGTCTCAACTTGATCCAACATTTTTATATTTCAGTATGGTGAACATTGTAGTTGATTTTAAAAGCCCAATAATAGATGGGCTTATCAATTAATGGCTGTGTTATAAATCAGTGGAGGTATATCTACCCACGCATATAACTTCCTTGATTAGGATTAGGGTTTTTTCAGAGCCGCTTCAAAGCTATCTACTTGTGCTTCCTGCATCATCTCTTCGCTGTTGATCTTCTCCTCCATCAACAAACATGGGGTGCGTTTCTCTCTTCCCTTATAATCTATGTTCCAATCTCAATTACTCTCATTTATCGTTTGATCGATCTAATTTCACTGTTTGTTCGATGAATTACAAGTGTTTTTTCGACATTTGCTGTAATTTATTTTGTTCTCTGTATCGGCTATTCTCATCTTAGTTGCTTATTGATCCTGAATCTGCTGTGATGCTTATGAAACAACGCTTGCCCTGTAATGAAGTTTTTGAGATTTAAAGTTGTGTGATTGATGTGATTGCTTAGCTGAATTTGAGTCTTTTTGATTGTATCTTATAGTAAGACACGTGGAATGGGAGCTGGGCGCAAGCAGCATATATATATATATATATATATACGGTATATGTATATTTTAAAACGAGAAAGGTGAGTGTAATCAAAGGAAGTAGTTACAAGGTACCATTTTGTTTTTGTTCTTCCATATATTGCTGAGAAATGTTATGAGAGAGATAATCAGGTAGAAGAAACTATGGTGGATGTTCAGTTGTTTACTTGGAAGCCATTGATTCTACCTTCTCAAGCTTTTAAAAGGGATCGACTTCATTCTTTTAACAGGTTTTTCTAAATTGTTAATTCTTTCTTATGTTTCAGTTGTTCTTAAAAGCATTTGCTTGCGCATGGTGTTATGCATTTTGTGAAGCTCAAAGATTTTCAGTGATTTTGTTGGAAATAACATCTTTGTTAACTAAGTAACAATGAAAATCTCATCCTCAGCTTATCTCCCAAGAACTATGTGTGACCTCTCTTTTTTCAGTGTTTTATCTTCTTTTAAATGCGAATCCTCTAGCTCACTCAGAGTCTCTTTAGCTTCCTTATGTTATGTAGAGTTGCGAATGGAATTTTGATTTAGTTTCAAATGGAACTTTGATTCGTACGATAACATATTTCTTAAAATGATTCCATCATAACACATTGGGTTGTGATGCTTACAAGTTGTGTATCTCTGAAAACCTTAATATTTTTTTGGCAGGAACTTGAGTTTATACTATCTGCCTTTAGGTGGGAGTAAGTCTTTTACTCACAGAGGTGAAGTTCATTTCAGTTGAATGCAATTCTTTTAGGTCTCATCATTGATGTTGTTCCTCAATTACACTCCTTGATTACTTTACTGTATCTTTTTTTTTTTTGGTCAAACAGTTACTTCACTGTATCTTTTTCTCTATACTACAGGGACCTTCAAAGTCAAATCTCAAAGAACAGGAGACACAGAGCCGCCTAATGACTTCAAAGATGTCAATTCCAAATTCTATAAGGTGAAGCTATAGAATGATTTTGATCACTGGTATCACTGATGAAATATCCATATGTATGTTATAATATGATTTTGTTAATCTGCAGAGTCTTCCATATAAACTTGTTATAGGATGCATCCCACTGTATGCAGTATCGAGAATAGCTCAAAAGATATATCAAGAGCTTCCCAGTCTTATTCAGAACTCAGTGAGGGCTGGCTTGCCTTTTGCTTGTGCATCAAACACTCTAGACAAACATCCTGTACTCAAGTCCATTCCTTCTTCCACTGATATCAAATGGGGTCTTGCAAGGTCTTCTTACCTGTTCAATACTCAGATTGAGAAGAACTATGGCACGTATGTCCTAAACCTAATATCACCTTACTTGTTGTCTGAGTATTGTTGGTGTTAAAAGTCACTTGTCGTTGCTATTTCAGGTTACTTGTGGTGCTCGTGATAGTATGCTTCTCTTTTGTTATCATTGGTGGATTCCTCTTTTTCAAACTCATGATATCAAATGGGGTCTTGCAAGGTCTTCTTACCTGTTCAATACTCAGATTGAGAAGAACTATGGCACGTATGTCCTAAACCTAATATCACCTTACTTGTTGTCTGAGTATTGTTGGTGTTAAAAGTCACTTGTCGTTGCTATTTCAGGTTACTTGTGGTGCTCGTGATAGTATGCTTCTCTTTTGTTATCATTGGTGGATTCCTCTTTTTCAAACTCAAGAAAGACACATCCTTAGAAGACTGCCTTTGGGAGGCCTGGGCATGCCTTGTTTCTCCTGATACTCATTTAGAGGTCATGATTTGCTTCTTCACAGATTCAAACATATCAAATTACAACTTATATAAGCCTTGCAACTAAATCAATGTCTCTGTGTATTTTACTATTTTTACTGCAAACTGCAGCAAAAGTCACGTTTTGAAAGATTGATTGGATTTGTCTTAGCCATATGGGGAATAGTGTTTTACTCTCGGCTTTTAAGCACAATGACAGAACAATTTAGGGTATGTTCTTGAGATAAACACTATACTGGTTATTTGGTACAAGTTCCTAATCCATTTGTATTGGACAGTATCATATGAAAAAAGTGAGGGAAGGAGCACAAATGCAAGTCCTAGAATCTGATCATATCATCATTTGTGGAATAAACAGTCATTTACCTTTTATATTAAAGCAACTGAATAGTTATCAAGAGCATGCTGTTCGCTTAGGTACCACCTCAGCTAGGTAATGTAAATTTGGTTTCTCTGTATATACCTTTCAGTTTTGTAATGGCTAATCACTTTTGTTATATTCTTTCAGGAAGCAGACACTTCTGCTAATGTCTGATACTCCAAGGAAAGAGATGGACAAGCTAGCTGAGGATTATGCCAAAGACTTTGATTATGTTGACATCCTGACAAAAAGGTAAAGTCAAGAAATGAACCTGAGGCTGTTCTTGTTGGTTTCCATATAATTACAGTGCTGATTTCATGCTTCTACCAGTGCAGTTGTAATCTTAATTTGACAAAATCATTTGAGAGGGCTTCCGCCTGTATGGCCCGTGCTATTATCGTACTACCAACAAAAGGTGATCGGTAAGAAACTTAAAATTCCTTCAACTATATGTGTGAAAGTCTCAGTAGTTTGTGAAAGATAAACATTGTTTCAGGTATGAAGTTGATACAGACTCATTTCTTTCTGTATTAGCCCTTCAACCTATAGAAAAGATGGAATCTATCCCAACCATTGTAGAGGTAACTAAAGATTGTACATTATGTTCCAGATCTCGCATGTCTTTACTTATGAAAATGGTGCAGGTATCAAGCTCTGGTACATATGATCTTCTCAAGTCCATATCAGGTTTGAAGGTGGAGCCGGTTGAAAGCTCTACATCTAAATTGTTTGTCCAATGCTCTCGTCAAAAGGATCTAATAAAGATCTACAGGCACCTGCTAAATTACTCAAGTACAGTATTCCTTCATCTTACAATACTGTTATCTGTTTGGAAGTCAAGACTAGTTAATACCAAGTCTACTCTTTGCAGAGAATGTATTTAATCTAAGCAGCTTCCCAAATCTAGCTGGAGTAGAGTATAGACGATTAAGAACGGGGTTCCATGAGGTAGCATTGACAGTCATTTGAATGATCTTTTTGGTCTGTGGCCTTTTTATGAGATGTAATCCTCCTTTCAGGTTGTGGTCTGTGGCATTTTCCGAGATGGGATAGTAAACTTCCATCCAAATGATATCCTCCTTTCAGGTTGTGGTCTGTGGCATTTTCCGAGATGGGATAGTAAACTTCCATCCAAATGATGATGAAAAGCTTCTCGAAACCGACAAACTATTGTTTATTGCACCTCTCAAGAAGGAATTTGTATACACAGACATGAAAACTGAAAACATAACAGAGGATGAGACTGATGAGACTTTGAAGCAAGTGGTTGAAGAAAAAATATCAAGGCTAGAGAAGATTGTAATGCGTCCTATAAATTCCTTATCAAAAGTCTGACTCTGAAATGCCCCCCCTAACAATGCTTGAACTATCTATGGTATTAGGCTTTTGAGACCTCTGATGTTTACACAGGGATCAGATTCTGTCCATGGACCCAAAGAATCTATACTTTTGCTTGGTTGGCGTGGAGATGTTGTTCATATGATCAAGGAGTTTGATAATTATCTTGGTCCAGGCAGTTCATTGGTACGACCATTATCTCTTTCTGTTTGAATCTCATATAACGAGTTCTTATCCTTCTTTTACACACAGGAAGTATTATCTAATGTATCATTAGAGGACAGAAGAGGAGTTTCAGGACAAATCAAGAACATACAAGTTTCACATAAGGTAAGAATACATTTTCAGTGGAATGAAGAAGAAATAGCTTCACAATATCATTGTGTATTGATGTTTTTTTTAATCTTCTGCAGGTTGGGAATCCTATGGATTATGATACATTAAAGGAAACAATAATGCAGGTGCAAAGTAAACTTCAACAAGGTGAAGAAGATATTCCTCTGACTATCATTGTGATATCAGATCGAGAATTGCTTCTTGGAGGTAAGCATTCACGGTTTATTCTTCTTGATCCCGCTTTCGTAATAATAACTAATAGTTGTATGTCTATAAGATCCATCTAGAGCAGATAAACAATCTGCCTACTCTCTTCTCCTTGCTGAAAATATCTGCAGCAAGCTTGGAGTTAAAGTACATAATCTAGCCTCTGAAATTGTCGACACAAAACTCGGCAAGCAGGTAATCGAAACACCTTTTAATTTTTCTGTAGCTTCTTTACAGTTAAGTTGCTGAAACAGGCAAGCAGGTAATCGAAACACCTTTTAATTTTTCTGTAGCTTCTTTACAGTTAAGTTGCTGAAACAATATACAAAAACCATACAACCAGATAACAAAACTCAAACCAGCCCTGACTTTTATAGCAGCAGAGGAAGTTATGAGCCTTGTAACAGCACAAGGTTACATTCTTTATCTTTTTCGATCTTGGTCATTTCTTGTTTATGTACCTGCAAATCCGGCAAGCAGGTAATCGAAACACCTTTTAATTTTTCTGTAGCTTCTTTACAGTTAAGTTGCTGAAACAATATACAAAAACCATACAACCAGATAACAAAACTCAAACCAGCCCTGACTTTTATAGCAGCAGAGGAAGTTATGAGCCTTGTAACAGCACAAGGTTACATTCTTTATCTTTTTCGATCTTGGTCATTTCTTGTTTATGTACCTGCAAATCCCTTTATCTTTTTCGATCTTGGTCATTTCTTGTTTATGTACCTGCAAATCCAAACAATAGTAATAATGCTCATTTCTTTATAATCAGTTGCTGAAAACAGCGAATTGAACAAGGTATGGAAGGACATTTTGGATGCAGAGGGTGATGAGATATACATAAAGGTGAAGAAAAACACACTTTACAATATTCACAATCCTTTACTGGTTCTGAGAATCTTGAGTTTTGGTTTTGAACACATTAGGACATTAAGCTATACATGAAAGAAGACGAGAACCCTTCATTCACAGAGCTCTCAGAGAGAGCTTGGCTAAGGAAAGAAGTTGCTATAGGCTACATAAAAGGCGGTAAAAAGGTACTCTTTTATATATATATTCTCTGCAACAGATAGTAATAAACCCTTTTCTTCTTCGCTGACTCTGTTGTTTTGTTGCAGATAATGAATCCAGTTCCAAAGACAGAACCTCTCTCCTTAGAAATGGGAGACTCATTGATAGTTATATCAGAGCTTGAAGGAGACCAAATGATCACAACGTGAAACATCTATATACCTTTTTTCCAATGCCTAATTCAATGTATTGAAGAAACAATACAAAGTGTGAATAGACTCAAGTCCATGCAGGAATCATGGGTTCAATTTATGAAATTTATGAGAAATAAATAAAGGCTGGGGCAGTTCCACAATAGTATGAATAATATAGTTGGAAGTTAAATATGTTATATTTATACTTTGATTTCTTAAAAACATATAATTAACATAGAGATTTGCATAAAATGAATGAATACTCACAACTATAATGCTACTATAAAAGGTCTAATATCATTAATTTTACATTACTTGAATTGAGTAACACCCCAACTGCAAAACCTTGAACTCAGGTCTCATTATTATTAATAGTAGTCAATGATACATTAAATCTCCATGTTAAACTCTTACGCAAATTGAGAACAAGAATTGATAAAATATAACTCAAGATCAATTAATGCATCTGTATCTACCGTTGGAGTATATTAAAAGCACATCTCTTTTGCATAGCTAAAACTTTTGCACAACTTTTATTATAAATAGAAGACGACCCTTAAGGTCTAAAGTAAGTACCACAGTTCAAACAAAAATGGAAACCAAAATCCGCAAGGCAATGATCGTCGGAGTACAGAGTGTTATGCCGGTAGAAGTGACGCAAAACCGGCAAACCCGTTCAATATCCGTCGTAGATCCCGTCGGAGTAGGAATGTTCCGGCGAACATTGAACATAGTGACGTATTACAAGGAACAAGGTGATAGTGGTGAGAGAGGATGGTTAGTAGCTGGGTGGATCAAGGAGTCATTAGGGAGAGCTTTAACGGAGCAGCCAATGCTTTCCGGTAGGCTACGGAGAAGGACGGAGGAGGATGGTCTAGAGGTGGTGGCTAATGACAGTGGTGTTAGGCTTGTGGAAGCTAAGTTTCCGGCGAGTTTTGCGGAGTTTCTTGAAATGGTGAAGAGAGGTAAAAGAAGAGCTGAAGCAGAGACTGTTTTTTGGAAAGATATTGATGAAAATGAACCTCAATACTCTCCATTGTTCTATGTTCAGGTTATCTGTTCTTAAAATTAGTTATTCATATTACTTTATCAAATTCCAAATTACTGAAATTATATTCTTACAGGTGACTTGTTTTGAGAGTGGAGGGTACTCGATTGGGCTAAGCTGCAGTGTCCTAATAGCTGATATACTCCTTGAGACAGATTTCTTGACCAAATGGTCTCAAATCCAAAGCTCTTTAGCTCATGCCAAAACCACACTCAAGCCAATCTTCCATCTCCCTTCTATCAAGCAAGGCTTTGGTAAATTCCTCATTGAGTTTACGAGGTCAGACTCGGTTCTTGACCGTGGCGAACCAGTTGTTTTTCGGGCCAAAACATGTCTGCAGATCTCACCAGCATGTGTTGTAACTCGGAGAAAAGAGAGGGTAGATGTTTTGTTGTTCATCAAGGAACAAGAAGATGGTATGAAGGTTGAGATACATTCAAGAGATGAAGAGATTATTGATTGTGATTGTGGTGAAGATTTGGAGGAGACAGATGGAATATACATTCAAGAGATGAAGAGATTATTGATTGTGATTGTGGTGAAGATTTGGAGGAGACAGATGGAATGTTACTTAATAAGAGCTTAGGTTTTGGGGAAAGAGTTGAAGTTATGTCATGTTGGGTTGGGTCTGTCTTAAAAGGGGTTGTGTTTGTTGTGCCATCTAATTCTGGAGATGCCAAATTTACTTTTGCAATGCCAAAAGAGTAAAATCATTAAATATCAGTGATATTTTTCGTTTCTACACCTTTTCCATCAGAGTTTTTCCCCCTAATTCTACTTATTACTATTATTTTACAAAAAGCCTAAAAAGAAGAAAAACTTTGAAAAGCCATCTGAAGAAGAAGAAGAGTTTCCTCATGTTCCTAATGCTTCTGCTCCTAAAAAACTTTGAAAAGCCATCTGAAGAAGAAGAAGAGTTTCCTCATGTTCCTAATGCTTCTGCTCCTAGTACTTTATTTTTTACAAGAAACTAACTTAAGAGAGATGGAATGAACCTTGTCCTTCAGTTATGGCATAAATCAGCTTTTCCTTCATTTTCTCCTGCAAAACACAGACAACAAGTGCAGAAACACACAATACAGTAAGATCTATCTTCTGTCCAGTGAAAAAAGGAGTAAGAGAGCAGTAGTTAGCAAAAAAAGAATGAAGAGAGATGTCACTTTGGAAGAATAAGGTGGAAGCTTCAGATAGTTGGCGCATGTCATCACACTAGGCAGGATGAAGAGAGATGTCACTTTGGAAGAATAAGGTGGAAGCTTCAGATAGTTGGCGCATGTCATCACACTAGGCAGGTCAGTTTCTGAAGAATCGCTACCGTGCTGTTTCACAACAAATGAAACATAGCAAAAAGACTGATGAGAAAGAGAGAGAGATTGTTACAATAACATGCGTGAAATAGAAAAGTTTTCAGTAACATTGGACCACCTTGCGGACAATTGTAAGTTTAGGATTGAGAGACGCTAAACCACCATGAGGTAGCCGTGGAGATCCTGTTACAAATTGCAGAAAGGCTCGTTGTTGCTCCTTGTCAAACTCATGCATAATATCCAACAACTGGAATACAGAACAACTGAACCTTTTAGTTTGATCCGCGAAAAGAATAACATAATGTAAGGAAGAAAAGTAGTTGATTTTGAGTTTGGTAAACTAACATGTACAATTGGCGGGCTGCTAGAAGTATATCCATGATCAAACTTGATATGATCCAAGACTTCATTCATCTACAAAGACATTAATTTTCTTTTTCAGCTGATTGAAAAAGGTACTCAATATGTAGCATCTGAACGTTTACTTACATTAAAGAGATCACGTTCTCCACACAACATAGTTTCCAGCTCCTCTTCATTAAATATCCGAAGATGTTCAATAGAGAAAACCTGAAAAAAGCACGTATACCAGAAGGAATAAATTTAAGCTTTAAACCTATAGAAAATACAGCGAAAGAGAAGACGACTACGTACTTTGTTAAATCCAGAGCGAAATGCTTCAACTTGTTTACGAATTCCATCACGTACTGTGGCATTGACATAAATCCAGAGCGAAATGCTTCAACTTGTTTACGAATTCCATCACGTACTGTGGCATTGACAATAGCCTTGATATATTCATCAAGGTTATCCAAATTTACCTTGAAAGAGAAGAAAAATAGATATAAGTTCACATGTTAGAGGATCTTAAGAAAGATAACAATTCACAAAACTAAAACACTACGTACCATATCATTATTAGAATGAGGACCGAGATCATAGTCTGTGTAGCCAGGCAACACAAATTCAAGACAAAGGTCCTCAATCTTTGTTCCATGGAAACTTAAATCACACTTGGCTGCTTGGAAATCTCCATGTGTTTCTGCCAGAACCTTTCGCCTACGTGCCAGAGCTTGCAATTCCACCATTGTTTTACAAAACCATGTGTTTCTGCCAGAACCTTTCGCCTACGTGCCAGAGCTTGCAATTCCACCATTGTTTTACAAAGTTCGCGGTCAACGTAGTGGATGTCAAATGAACTCAACTCCTAAAAGAACACTTGCTCTGTAAGATTTTCAAATAAAATTGGAAAATAGACATGGAATGAAATGAAATGCTTTAAGAACCCAATTCACCTGTCCGAGAATTAGTTTATAAAAGGCTCGGGAGAAAGGAAGGTCTAAGACTCGTCCATCTAGTAGAGCCTTGGCTACCACTGTTCCCAAGAGGACAAACTTCTGCAGCACGTCTGAAAAAGCGGCTGACGAACCTGACCAAGGGCGTGGAAAGAGTCCTGAAGGGGACGTCAACCCTCCAGAGTCTTCGCTTGGCTTTCCAACAAAGGAAATGCAATCAGTCCTCCACATACCAAGATCAGGATTTTGAAATTCCCTACTGACAAGTGTATAGAACTCCAGAGTTGGCCCAAGACCCGTTCCGACTTCTTCACTGTATTCAACCTCGATGACTACTTTCTGGTTGCCGTATAACTCCATCATTTTTGCAGCAGATTCTAAAACTTTTTCACGGCAAGCTAAGAACTTTTTACGAGGTAAACTGCCTGTTACTGGGCGCCCATTGCCATGGACATTTGAACTGCTAAGGTGCTGTGTTTGATGATACATTTTCTGTGAACCAAAAGCTGCAAGCCGAAAGTATTTAAATTTGACTTCAAAACTAAACAGAAACGGACATAAACCCATTAGATCGTTAAACCATGATGGCAGACCACAGGTTGACACTGCAAAAGAATCACGAAGCTGCTGCTCTAATTTCTCTGTAAGCTTACTGCTAACAAATTCAGAATGTGGCAGAGCAGAAACTTGTAACCTCAGATCATCCAAATTCTCTAGCCTACCTTCGCCAAAAGCATTAATCCTTTCAAGAGAAATAAGGTGAAAGAGAAATCTGTTCATGCCCTCCAGACTCTTAAGCAGAAACAATATGTCATAGACAGGAGGACTTGACACCTTGAGGCGCAAAGCAAAACTATGATCAAACAAGTAGGATAAGAACAGGCGATACTCATCATCTTCCATAGAACCGGGGGTAAACAGATTTTTGCGAGAATCCCCAAGTGGTGCAGCTTTTTCGTAAGTGATGCAGTGTTTTGCGAGAATCCCCAAGTGGTGCAGCTTTTTCGTAAGTGATGCAGTGAGATCCACTAAGCTTTGAACCACTGGTAGTTTCACTTTCTGATTTTAGTTTGTGCAAGAGAATTGCCTGGTATACTGTCAAGGAGCGGTCAAGTTCAATCCCTTCGAAACGAAATAGAAGTCTAGGTAGAACATCCTCTTTTTCAGAGGAAGTATTCTGTTGTCCTGAACCACTACATAACCCTGGAAGCTGCGCCCGATCTTCCACTTGAGAACCCTTGGCACAATAAAATTTTCAGAAACACAAATTATTCCCAATAAAAAAAAAAACACAAAATATTAATTTACTAGCATAACCAAAACAAGAATCTGGAAGAGAAGGAAAGACACCAAAGACACCTATAGGAAGACAACAACTTTAAAAGTAAACAAAGAATACACTACCTAGTGCCCATCATGCAAACAGAGCCATAACTTTAATTCCATCTTAAAATCTTTCACTATTTGGAATTTCAGGAGGAAAGTGCAAACAGAGCCATAACTTTAATTCCATCTTAAAATCTTTCACTATTTGGAATTTCAGGAGGAAAGAAGAGGATTAAATTCTAGTACAAAATTGCTTCCCCTGAACTAGTCCTGATGATGATATCCTGATGATACTGAAGAAAAGTTGTACATACTAGTCCTATAAGACTACATATAAGGAACATTTTACAAATTACCTGCAACTGCGGCGCCACAGGAGGCACACTGTCAATCTCCATAGGACTTGAGCTTTCACCTTGACAAGATATTGACGTTGTGTCAATCTCCATAGGACTTGAGCTTTCACCTTGACAAGATATTGACGTTGACTGCAATTGAGAAGATTGACATTCTATAGCTTGATCTTTTGATTCCACAGAATCTATAGGTTCTAAATTGACTTTAGGCCACAAGTATTGATCCACGGCATCCATATAACAAAGCGGGTCAACAGTGACAGAATCTTGGGAGTAATCACGCAAAGAAGTCTCCCCCTCTGCTTTCTGAAAACGAACTCTTAGGCATGGATAACTAGTGCAACGCCCATTTGGAACAGCAGCATATGAGTTCTTTTGCTTCAAAACTTGGCTTAAGACAATTGGGAAGTTTTCCAAAGAAGACAGGGCATTTTGGAGCTTCTGTATTAACAAGGATGAAGTTGCCCTGCCATCAGACCAAAGCACTCTTGTGAACACCTCAAATCTCTTACCAACAATTGGTAACCTATCATATTCAGGATCCTCTTTGCTAATTTTCCTTTGGTAAAGTCCATTAGAGAGATAATTTGACAGTGACTTTACAACTCCACTCTCTGTAAATTCAAAAGTGGACACAGATTCCCTTCCATTCAGCCTTTCCATGATTTGGTTCGATACTGAGAAGAATCTTTCACGATGCAGGACATGTTCCTTAACAGGCACAGTCATCAAATCGCTAAGTGCTACCGACAAGCTCTTGAGGTTTTGAAGGACATCTGTCACGCCTTTCTCAGAGTTGAATACCTCAGGTTCAAAGAAACTCTCCTTGATACGTGTTGCAAAAATGTAGACAGAATCATTTTCAATCTTACAAGTCTGTGACGAAGACGATGGCGTTTTTTGAAAAGATTGGCACAAGCATTTCACAGTCTCTTTCATAACAGGCTTTTGTGAAAGGTCAGCTGAACCCTGAGTGAAACAAGATACTGGATTTTGTTGCTTTCTATCAGAACTTGAGAGTGCTTCAATTGCGAAAAAAACGCCTTCCTTTATAAAGGAAGTCAAAAAGGCATCTCTGTATTTCTCAAGAAGCACTTCCGCAACCTGTAGCGCTACTACAACCAAATGATTATCCTTCCTTGACAAAATGCCAGCCAAAACACTGCAGCATCGTGAAACGAACGATTAGTAACTAAAGAGACAACAGACTAAAGGCTCTGCTAAAAAATATTACAAAAAAACTTACCTTGAAATGTTGGCGTTCTTAAGTAGCTCAACAAGATCACCTGACTTACTCAGGCAAGTCAGCTTGTGAATTGCTAATAGACAACCATAGAACCAGAAGAAAGTTTTCTTAGCAATCCAATCACACCCTGCCAACCAAACAAATGTGCATGATGTTATCTTTTGCAATGAAAGGAGGGTTCACACAAGTGGAGAAGAAATCTCATTTACATTGTAAACAGGTTGAGATAGGGTAGTGTGACTATTCAAGTTCAACAGATGTGTTGATTGATGAATTAGTCCATGGCTACACAGTTGATCCAACATCTCCGGTGACTCACTAACTTGATCTGCTATTTTTGTCAAACAAATCGCCACATTCTCGACCAACTGAAATGGCAACATATATGCTATCAATGTTAGCAATATTCAGTTCGGTGAGATAAAGTAACAAAAGATCTGAGTATCATTCTGACCTGTCGATCTTCATATCCAAGAAGATTGCATAATATCGGAACAGCATCCATGAATGGGGAGGGAGAATCAGATGGAAGCTTCCTACATATATTGACCACAGTAGAAATTGCGACTCTCTGGAGCAAATGCATTGTTAAAAACATAAGTTTCGTAAAATCACCCAATCAAGCTAAACTAAGTAATAATAACAAAGCAGAAACCTACGACATGCCAAGGTTATTCTTTTGATGACTAACCTGTGTGCTTGTTGAGAAGAAATCAATGAAAGAAAGCACTGCCATAATTGCTCCAGCACGCAAGCAGGCTACGGGCTCATCTCTGGATATTTTCTCAAGTGCTTGCAAACACTAGACAAGTAAATAATAGTACGACATACTAATCAATACAAGCTCTCTTCAGCTATGAACAATAAACTAATGTGGTGAAAAGTGCAACATACCTGCTCAGCAACGTCCAAGTACTCAATACTCATTAGTCTTTGGCAGAGAGCAGGAACAGTATCATGCCTCACAAGGAAAGTTACTGACCGCGGATAAACATCACACAAATAAGTAATTGCTCTAATTGCCAGCAGCATAATATCTGCATTGGTCTCATGATTAGCTAACTTTACAAGTAACGGTGAAAGCATGTCGGCCATTACGCTGGACATTGATTCTTCATTACAAAATGACAACACTTCACACAACTCTGTAAGACCGGATAACTGCTCTGAAGGATTGGCATCTCCACCCAAACTCGTCACAAGAGACTTCAATTTCCCTAGATCACCAGATGATCTCCGCCTCTGATAATCCTGAAGAATCCTTTGTCTCGGATCTTCCTCATCAGAATCACAAGATCCATAATCCGAATCCTTATCTTGTTCTCCATCAGATCGACTCGAAGGTGAAGCGGATGAAGAAGTGTCCATATCAGCGTCAACGTTATCATTCCCTACACTTGCATCATTAGCTTGAGCCTGAACAGATGATCCAGATGTGCTTGCCTTGGAATCCTGTGAGTCACAAGCTCTCTTATCATTCCCTACACTCGCATCATTCGCTTGAGCCTGAACAGATGATCCAGATGTGCTTGCCTTGGAATCCTGTGAGTTACAAGCTCTCTTATCAGAAGGCAACTCTTCCACATCTTCCATTCGTTTCTGGCCTCTGTTCTCCATAACTTAAATCTTCCAATTAAATTATCTGATATCTACCTGTAATCAAGCAAATGATCAAAGTTCAAGTCTTTTAAAAATAAACATTTCTAAACACTTTCACTACCTGTAATCAAGCAAATGATCAAAGTTCAAGTCTTTTAAAAATAAACATTTCTAAACACTTTCAGGACAACAAAAAAACCCATAAAGAAAAAACAGAAGATAAGAAGGTACATTTAAGAGTCAACACTCACTACTAAGAGTCAACACTCACTACCAAAATCAGTGGAAATGATACAACAACAAAAATTAGGGTTTTTCTAACTACAATTCTTATGAACAGCATTACTCAACATAATCTCCAAGAATCAACACAGACAAAGTCGATCTATTTCACAACAAAACAAAAAAAATCAAACCAAACACAGAGGTTTCAATAACAAAAATCCAAAAAACACAGTGATAAAATTATACAATAATCAAAAACAGATTTGAAATAGGAATTACGATAAACTAAGAAAAGAAGAAACAATCATCAATTACGATCAACTTATAACAGAAGAAAAAACGATCATGATCGCATAAAAATCAAGGGGTGAAAACAAAAACAAAAAAAGGCACTCGACCTTCAATTTCACAAGATTAACCCAATCGTTTGATTGGTAACGAAAACCTTAAAATTCTCAGAATCTAGACCCAATCGTTTGATTGGTAACGAAAACCTTAAAATTCTCAGAATCTAGGGTTTAAAATCCTAGGAAATTATAATAGCCTCCAGAACGAAGAAGAACCCTCATAAGATTAAGAGAGATATATATAACCAAAGAAGCTTATTTGCTAAGCGTAGGCTTGTTAATTAGACCAGACTTCTAAAGTTTATCGTCTGCGGATAAGCACACGAGAAGTACGGAGGATTTTATTTAGATCGGACGGTTATGAATAAGATAAAAGATGATCCAAGGGATGTGAATATTTTGTAAGTCGTTTCCTTTCTGATTTTGGGATGAGAGTATTTAGCACCGCCTCATGTGGTTAAGTGTACACGTGTCGTAATTAACAATATAAACCATACAATTAAAAATCCTAAAGCTTTGATTTTAAAAAGTGTACACGTGTCGTAATTAACAATATAAACCATACAATTAAAAATCCTAAAGCTTTGATTTTAAATGTTTTTTTACCCCAACAGCCTACAATTAATTCATTTTTTTTATGGAATTGATTATAAATAGCCTAATAAATCCTTCTTTTTGCCTTTTTAATTGGTCAATGGAGATTTTAAAAATTTTATCACTAAAAAATAAAATAACAAAAGGTAAGCTTTTAATAAGTCTTTTACTTTAGGGTTACGTATATAGGAAGGTCTTAACAAATACACGTCAGGTCAAATAATAAAAAGAAATCAAGAGTATATCTTTTTTTTTGAAAAATTAAGGCAATATCATTAGAACCTCATCAGAGTTAATAATACTAGCAAGATCAGCAATAAAACATCCTAGATTATAATCAAAAAGTGAGTCAATAATATGATTGCCTGCCAAAAAAAAAAAGGTTAAAAAGATATTTAAGGCTTAATTTTATTCGATTGATTTTTTTCTTTTTTTCTTTTTCCCTGTTTATTCAAATACAAAATTGCATTAGTGAAATTTATTCCTACTTATAAAAAAATAAACGTACTCATAATTCTGACTTTTTTTTTTTTTGATAGAATGTTTGGAGTTTAAATGAAAATTTTCTCAGTTACCAACTTAAATTTAATCGCCTAAATTTGAATTCGTTGGAAGTAAAATTTAACAACCACTACTACTAGCTCACGATCTATTTCTAACCCTTTTTCTTTTTTAAGTTTGTCATCAAAAATAATATTAAGAAAGAGACCTTTAAGCCCAACGAGATACAAAGAGAATAAAAGTTAAAAAGGGCCCAAGCCCAACAACTTTTAATGTACTAATAGAAACGGAAACGCTTGCACTGCATCGTCGCCGTAACCACCACCCATGGGCGCAAGATCTATGTCTAACGTATGGTTTTATCACTCTTTTGTAATTAATTTTTTTGGTTTTAAAGATTAATTTTATTAATACCAAAAGTCACCATTACAATGGAATAATAGTGAAAAACTAGAGAAAATGAAAGAATGAGGGACGAGGGGCTCTTTTAAGCCTTACCCGACAATCCCAGTGGGGGAAAACCAAGCAAAGGAAAAGAGTTGCCGTCTGAAGAGAAAAGGGAAGGGCGAAAAAGGTGACTTTCAGATAAAACTATTGGAAGCAAATGGAAAACGAAACAATTGATTAAACAGTAGACATTATTATCTTTCCTCTCTTTTTTCCCCCCAATAATCAACCAAACAAGAACATTCGTGTCCACGACATTCGCCGATGATGTTACGATGAGGTTTGAAAAAGGTGTTAGGATCTAAACTAGAACAACACGCATCACAATCAACCCCGGATTTATCCCGACACAGTACGGCGTTCTTAGTACATCTTGCAATTGCATCCGCTACCCGTCTTTCATTTTCTGTTTAAGATTAAACCACCAATATTAATAAAGTATCAACAAATATTATATTAATTAATAATAACATTTGTATAGAGATAAACTATTACCAGGATCTCTATAGAGAATGCAATGAACTGAAGATATGGTTAAGAGAATGATAAGGAAAAACACGGTTAATATTTTCATGCTACCACTTGTAGAATTTTTAGGTTTGAAGAAGTTGTGTGTATTGAATCTGCTGTTAACGGTATGTTTAATTTGGTGACAAATTAAAAAATTGAGGTTTAATTTTGGTATTGAAAAATTAATTCATGTATTTAAATGAGAAACCTATAGTTTGGGTTTAAATTGGTGAACCGCAAAAAATTTGGGTATTAAATGACAGTTTTCCCATTGTTTATTCTATATTTGTAACAATGTTGTGGGGATACTTAAAAAGTGAAAACCACTGCATACTGAAGTTGGTTTTTTGTAGCACAAACATTCATTAGAATCCAGGGTTTGATAAGAAATTGTTTTTGATACATCAAAGATGAAGCATATAACTAGATCTATCCACATAAAGACGCTGCTAAATAAAATAAAACCATGTTGGAAATTTCAATATTTTTCAAGAATTAGCAGTAACATTGGTCAAATTACCTTACAGAGGATCATCAATCACAATATTGATTACTCATTCCTCGTCATCTGAGCTAGCATCATCACTGCTGTAATCACTGCTATCATCTTCTTCCCCAATGTCAAGTTGAACTTCTCGGACCATATTTGGCTGATCCTCAGCTCTAGGTGCAGCAATTGGCGGTAGTAAGACAACTGGGTCTCCTGGTTTCCATCCAGGAGGTGGCAATGACAAATCTTTAAGCAAATTGACTGGCATTCCTGGTTGCCATCCTGAAGGAACTGAGATATTCGGTGGAAGCAGGTTATGAATTGCAGCGAGATCCATAGCTTCTGGTGGCGGCTCAATGAGAGCTTT
The DNA here is from genome assembly GCA_036630335.1 of Physaria fendleri. Taxonomy (NCBI): domain Eukaryota; kingdom Viridiplantae; phylum Streptophyta; class Magnoliopsida; order Brassicales; family Brassicaceae; genus Physaria; species Physaria fendleri. The sequence goes on along the minus strand of CM071716.1, from coordinate 55,917,020 downwards.
GACTTCCTTCTCCATGTTTTCTACAGTTTTCGGTAAGCCGATATCGAGATCAGCAAAGGTGTAGAGCTGAGAAGCTCTCATTTGCTCGTCTTGTGGAGCTGGTGGTAATGCACCACGGAGAGTGGAAGCAGGTTATGAATTGCAGCGAGATCCATAGCTTCTGGTGGCGGCTCAATGAGAGCTTTGACTTCCTTCTCCATGTTTTCTACAGTTTTCGGTAAGCCGATATCGAGATCAGCAAAGGTGTAGAGCTGAGAAGCTCTCATTTGCTCGTCTTGTGGAGCTGGTGGTAATGCACCACGGAGAGGTGTCACTGCTATCATCTTCTTCCCCAATGTCAAGTTGAACTTCTCGGACCATATGTGGCTGATCCTCAGGTCTAGGTGCAGCAATTGACTTCAATGGCGGTAAGACAACTGGGTCTCCTGGTTTCCATCCAGGAGGTGGCAATGGTAAATCTTTAAGCAAATTGACTGGCATTCCTGGTTTCCATCCTGAAGGAACAGAGATATTCGGTGGAAGCAGGTTATGAATTGCAGCGAGATCCATTGCTTCTGATGGTGGTGGTGGC
>CM071716.1:55885879-55898919 GCA_036630335.1 Physaria fendleri | reverse complement strand
AGCAAGCAACGGTAGAGACTGGATCAAAAAACATTACGGGATATGTTTTGAAGGGCTTGTAAGAAAAAATGCTGAACCTCTATAGTACAAAGACGAACTCATATATGTTTTATTGATATATATCTAATAAATGTTGTGGGACAAACCATTGTCCAATTACAATTATAAGAAAAATCGGGCGCTGAACTGCATAATCATCCATTTATGAGTTTTGGTTACGGGAACTGCTGGCATTAAGGTTCTGGAAAAGCTCGGATTGGTGAGTTTGGTTACGGGTACTGCTGGCATTAAGGTTCTCGAAAAGCTCGGGAAGATGGGCATTGGTGAGTTTGGTTCTCTTGCTGATCTCTTGTTTCCTGTTCTTCTTCTTATCCTTAGATTTTTTAATGCCATAGACCTGTGCAGCAGCTCTCCTCTCTGCAGTGTTTGTGGCTGGCTTTAAACCGATCTTCAGCAGCTCCTTCTCCACATCCTGTGCAGCAGCTCTCCTCTCTGCAGTGTTTGTGGCTGGCTTTAAACCGATCTTCAGCAGCTCCTTCTCCACATCAAGCATGTCGCTCGGGATATCTATGCTGCGGAATAGAGTTTTGAAGTCGTCATCAACCTTAATTTCACTCTTGAAATCATTTGGGTACGCAATTTCCTCTTGTGAATTTGATAGCAACCAGATGTCTCCTGAATTGTGCAGAGCCTACAAAGTACAAGAAGATCTTCACAACAACCATTACCTTCTTAGTATTAAGATCTAACATATATTTTTCCCCTTTGCTAACAGTAGATCCCAACTTACTACACCTCAGAAAACAAAATTTAAGATAGGAACTGGTATTGTTTTCAGTTATACTCTTGAAATAAGCTGTCTTATTGATTGTCCGACCAAAAACTAAGGGATTCAGGGCGACCAATGCTTAGAAATTCATTTCTTATGGCCACCATTGATCATAAATTTGCTACTAAAAATTTATGGAGTATATTATACAGTATTTGTATGGAGTTATGTTTCCAAAAATATCATTTTGTGCCTCGCGAACTATGAAAATGCATACCTGCAGATCCTCCATGACATTCGGATAAGCATCTTTGAGATTAACAACTGCGATCCCATCAGGGTATTTATTCATCCTCCATGACATTCGGATAAGCATCTTTGAGATTAACAACTGCGATCCCATCAGGGTATTTATTCACCAGCGAAAGAAGCTGTTTCTTGTCCTTGACATCATCATGCGTAGCCTGTAATGGCAGAGCACAATTGTAAGAAAAAATGAAAACAAAATCTTGAATGAAATGTTTAGTTACCTTGTAAGAGAATTTTTTTCCATCAAAACGGGCTTTAGGATTCTTCCTCAAACTATCAAAGACAGCCTTATTGGAACGCATATCAACATAACATGCTTCATTTATTTCCTCTGGCGTTAAGGCTTGCCTTCTCTGTAATACGTAAGTAACGTTAATGACAAATCAGCTTCACATTCATAGCATCCATATGAAGAACAAAAGGAGGATATACAAACACAAACCTCATAGAGAAGATCAATGACACGCTTGATTTGAGCTCCAACAGGAGATTTTCTAATTTTGTTAATTTCCGAAAGGCGCTCAGTATCATTTGAAAACTTGATAGGAGCTGCATCAGGCTTCTTCTGAGTGATTGCCGCAGGGAGAGGCACTGTCTGCCTCGAAGGCATAGCTCTTTCTCTTGAAGAAGCAATGCTCGAAAGTGTAGATTGGCATTTCTGTCTGCCTCGAAGGCATAGCTCTTTCTCTTGAAGAAGCAATGCTCGAAAGTGTAGATTGGCATTTCTCTTTCTGTCTGTTGAACCTGTCTAGTTGTTCCTTTAGAGCCATCTGTAGAGAAACGTAATCTTAAAACGTCAATATCTAGTGCTTTCAGAATATGATCATGACCTCTAGAAACAACCTAGACAAGGCCAATTCCTCAAAATTATGGTTTGCATAAGGTTCAATTTCAATATCTACGTTATGTAACCTAAAACACCACAACAAGTTCCCATATCTCGAATCTCATAACCAAATCAACCAAAAAACTAGAATTTCGAGCTTAATTTAATAGAAAAAGACCCATTCTGGAGACTCCTCAAAACTATGATCCGAAACCTAAACACCACAATCGATCTCCATATCTTAGAGCCAAATAAACTAGGGTTTATCAATCGATAAAAAACCTTCCTTGGAGAAATAATACAACAAAGATTAAGAAACACAGAGACCAGAGTAGAGGAAGATCGAATCTTTTGACTTGAGGTAACAGGGGAGAAAGAATCTCGATTCGAAGGAGACAATCTGAAACAAACATTGTTAGGTTCCTAACTCTCTATTTATTACAAAATTAGGCCCATCAAACTTGGGCCCAAAATATATACGTACGTGGGCTTAGGAGTTAGAACCAAAATGAGTGAGTGAATGATGGCACGATTTGTAAGATGAAAACGTTGAAACGGCACGAATTCTGCTTGTAGAGAAAGAACTTGCAACGGATAGGATTAATCTTATTCAATCTAAAGAGATAACAAGAAGCCACTATACAATTTCACTCTATCCCCAAAATCTTCTCCTTCTCCAAAAATTTTAAACCCTAGAATTCTCCATTTCTCCAATTCCGTCTTCAATGGCGATGTCAGCTCCAAAATTTTAAACCCTAGAATTCTCCATTTCTCCAATTCCGTCTTCAATGGCGATGTCAGCTCCCGTCGCTTGTTCTTCTCCCTCCAGCCTTCTCTGTTCCTACTCCTCCCCTTCACCTTCTCTTTCTCTCCCACCTGTTTCCACCATTTCCACCTCTGCTAAGCTTAAAGCTATAAACCTCTCTTCTTCCTTCGTCCCTTCGTTCTCATTGACTACTAACTCCGCTTCTCAATCTACTCGTCGCTCGTTTACCGTACGTGCTGCTCGTGGTAAGTTCGAGCGGAAGAAGCCGCATGTTAACATCGGCACGATTGGTCACGTTGACCATGGGAAGACTACTTTAACCGCAGCTCTCACTATGGCTCTTGCTTCCATGGGAAACAGTGTTGCTAAGAAGTACGATGAGATTGACGCTGCGCCGGAGGAGAGAGCTCGTGGTATCACAATCAACACTGCTACGGTGGAGTACGAGACTGAGAATCGTCATTACGCTCACGTTGATTGTCCTGGTCATGCTGATTACGTCAAGAATATGATTACCGGAGCTGCACAGATGGACGGAGCTATTCTTGTTGTCTCTGGCGCTGATGGTCCTATGCCTCAGACTAAAGAGCATATCCTTTTGGCTAAGCAGGTTGGTGTTCCAGATATGGTTGTGTTTCTCAACAAAGAAGATCAAGTAGATGATGCAGAGTTGCTAGAGCTTGTTGAGCTTGAGGTTCGTGAGCTTCTCTCGTCATATGAATTTAACGGTGATGATATTCCGATTATATCTGGTTCTGCTCTTTTAGCTGTAGAGACACTTACTGAGAATCCAAATGTTAAAAGAGGTGATAACAAATGGGTAGATAAGATTTACCAACTTATGGATGCTGTTGATAGTTACATCCCAATCCCTCAGAGACAAACTGAATTACCATTTTTGTTAGCTGTTGAAGATGTGTTCTCTATCACAGGACGTGGTACAGTAGCTACAGGGCGTGTCGAAAGAGGTACTGTTAAGGTAGGAGAGACTGTAGATTTAGTGGGTTTAAGAGAAACTAGGAACTACACAGTCACTGGAGAGACTGTAGATTTAGTGGGTTTAAGAGAAACTAGGAACTACACAGTCACTGGAGTCGAAATGTTTCAAAAGATTCTCGATGAGGCTTTAGCTGGTGATAATGTTGGGTTATTGCTTAGGGGTATTCAAAAGGCTGATATTCAAAGAGGTATGGTTTTAGCTAAGCCTGGATCGATTACTCCACATACAAAATTTGAAGCAATTGTGTATGTGTTGAAGAAGGAAGAAGGTGGAAGGCATTCTCCATTCTTTGCAGGTTACAGACCTCAGTTCTACATGAGAACAACCGATGTTACAGGTAAAGTGACAAAGATTATGAACGACAAAGACGAAGAATCGAAGATGGTTATGCCCGGTGATCGAGTAAAGATTGTAGTTGAGCTTATTGTGCCGGTTGCTTGTGAACAAGGGATGAGGTTTGCTATTAGAGAAGGAGGTAAGACTGTTGGTGCTGGAGTTATTCAGTCTATCATTGAATAAATAAAACATGTGTATGTTCTTGATTTCTTTTTGTTGCCCTCTTGATTCTCAAATCCAAATGTCATATATTTCTTGGTTTGCTTCTTATAATTTTTGGCATTTGATTTGGTGTTTGTAACTTAAGATCATCACTTCTGTAACTGTAAGATGGGTCTTTATCATCAAATCTCTCATCGTTTACTGTTTGGAACATTAACCAGTACTTGGCAGCGATTCTTGTTTAGAAGCAAGAACTATGACTGTTGCAATGAAGAAGAACAAGAAATAGGATCAAGAATATAAACCCCAAATGTGAAAAATCTGTTTCACAGTTCTATTCATATATCTATACTTCTATAGTCTTTGTTGATGCAAAACAAGTTTCATAATAATAGAAGCTAAGATGAGATTATAAAAGTTATTTTGCATAAATATATTGAAGATTTTTGGAAATGATTTTTAAACCTTTCTAACAATTTCTTAAAACTTTTAATTATAATAATCTCAACTAAAATCACTAATTGGTTATTGGAATCAGTTCAAATAAATGTGAATCAACCATAAATTTCTTTTGGTTGGTAAAATGAATTAAATAGTTGTATAAATATCTGATAGAGGTATAGATATAAGTTTTCATATCTAACACATGAATAAATTTAAAGATAAATTTTATGTTCATAAAAATGTTCAACGTTTTAATTTTTGTTTCAAACAATTAAAAGACTTTTTATTAAGTAAACATATTAAGATTAAATATTTTGGTTCTGACATGAAACTTTTTTTTTTTAACCCTTTTTTTTTTAACGCATCTTAAGTGTTTATATTTTAGTGACTCGAACCCATGACCTTTTGGTCGGATGGTGCGGCGCGATACCAACTGATCCGCACCTATCGTCTTTTAACCCTTTTCTTAGATTGGACTCCAAGATTTATCACTTTTATTAATCGTTGACCTAATAATTTCTTCTGTTCAAAGTTTTTTCTTTTTAAAGAAAAAAAAAATTCAGAGATATGTAACCAAAGGTTTTAGATTTATACGTTACAAAGTTTTCCTCACTCGATTTCACTCTTGAGAAAGAAAACTGTGCTTGATCTTTATCCATTTCACGAAGGTCACTCATCTTTATTTTTTTTACAGAGCACTAGATTGTTCTTTTGTTGCGTTTATCTGTTTTCACACTGTTTAATTGTTCTGGATTTGTTTTTAGGGTTTCGAAAACGACATTACATTTGAAGTTAGGGTTTTCTTTTTAACAGATCCTTTTCTCTCTTAGGTTGCGGGTTTAAAGTATCGAGCTTTTGTAAAACCTAATTTCACTGTAAATGGAGCAGCTTGCATCTTTAGCAGAGTCTGTGGCTATGGAGGTTTTCTTCTTATCCTTTGCTTCTTTGATTTGTGTGTCTTTCTTTTTGCTTTATCCCAATCTACCCATTTGTGAACTCTAATTTGCAGTTTCTGAATTTGGAATTGTGTATTTTACAGGAAGATTCGGAGAAACAATCGATTAAAAGGGAGAGTAGCCTTGAACCTGACTCTACGTCTCCTCCTAATCCTAAAGTAAGCAAATATGATTACATATTTTACTAAAGCCATTTGAGTCTAATTCCAACGAATTTCAATTTTGATAAAACTCTTTGTTCTTGTTTATCAGTATCTTCCTTTGTAAATCTCATCTTTCCCTGAAATTTGTTCTTACTCTAATTACTTGGTTCTTGAGAATTTAGAAACCTCACCAAGAAAATCCATATTAATGATGTTCTTATTAGTTTTGGTGTTGTTTGTTTTATTACTTATCTGACTGTCCAAGAACAGATGAATCTGACTCGTGAATGTTACTGTTTTGTTGCATATTTTAGATAACTGCTAGGTGGAATCCATCAGAATCTTGCAGGCCATTGGTTGATGACGCTCCCATATTTTACCCCACTAATGAGGTGGTTTATAATTTCTAGCTTCAGTTTTGGTTCTTTCTTGGTAGTTTAAGTGTTATCCTTTTGAAAATTAAGGTCCTTTGATGCTTTCATGGTCAGGACTTTGATGATCCACTTGGTTACATAGAAAAGCTTCGGAGTAGAGCAGAATCATTCATGGTCAGGACTTTGATGATCCACTTGGTTACATAGAAAAGCTTCGGAGTAGAGCAGAATCATAATAGTGAAGGGAAGTTTGGTTTTCAGACCGGGCCAGATTTTACTCTGGACGAATTTCAGAAGTATGATGAATACTTTAAGGAAAGTTACTTTCAAGCAAAAGATCATCCTGGTTCCAAAGCGTCTGAAAATAAGAAATTTAAACCGAAGGTTAAGGACATCGAAGGTGAGTATTGGCGGATAGTGGAGCAAGCAACTGATGAAGTAGAGGTATGTACAGGAAGCAGTCTGATAACAAGTGTACTATTTCTGTCTTTTCTTGGTTTCACCATTTTCTTTTGCATAAGTTCTTCTAAGTTGCTACTTGTTTTTGGGCCTATGAAAGGTTTACTATGGAGCTGACTTAGAGACCAAAAAATTTGGAAGTGGTTTCCCAAAGCATATGCCGGGGGATCCTAAAAGCGAAGCAGATGAATACGCTAAATGTGGTTGGAACCTTAATAATCTATCCCGTCTGCCTGGATCCGTTCTAGCTTTTGAGAGCTGTGATATCTCAGGAGTCATTGTGCCATGGCTTTATGTTGGGATGTGCTTTTCAACTTTTTGTTGGGTAAATTATGGAATTGATAAATCTTTCCTCTGCTTTCTAGGAGCTATGATCTAACCATTCTGAAATTTGCCCCCTTTCTTTGGTTGAAACAGCATGTTGAAGATCATCACCTTTATTCCTTGAACTACTTACACACGGGTGATCCAAAAGTTTGGTATGGGATCCCTGGAAATCATTCCGAGTCTTTTGAAAACGCGATGAAAAAGAGTCTTCCAGATTTGTTTGATGAACAGCCTGACTTGCTACATCATCTGGTGAAAAGTTTCTCCCAACTCATTTTTCATTCAAGCAGTGGTCACATGACAAGCTACTTCTTGGAGCAGCTATGGAAGCTGCTTATTCCCTCTGGGAGCTTTCAGTTTCGAAGAAGAAGACTCCTGTGATTGCGAGATGGAAAAGAGTTTGTAGCGAGGACGGATTGCTCACGAAGGCAGTCAAGGTGATTCTGTTTCTCTGTTCTTTTTCATGTGCTTACATATGCATGCATTACAATTCAAACAAGCATAGATTACAATTTATTTATTGACAATTATCTTCTGATGTAATAGTGTACTAGTCTACCTGATTTTTGATAAGTTTGAATCAACATCTTCCATGGGACTAACATAGCTGTGGTTAGCAGAAGCGGGTGCAGATGGAAGAAGAAAGACTAAACCACCTTGAAGATGGTTTTAGCTTGCGAAAGATGGAAGGTGATTATGACATTAAGAGAGAGAGGGAATGCTTTTTGTGCTTTTATGATTTGCATATGTCTGCATCAAGCTGTAAGTGTTCTCCAAACAAATTTGCATGTCTTACCCATGCTAAGGATCTTTGCTCATGTGAAAATAAGGAGAGACTCATCCTAATTCGCCACACTTTGGATGAGTTATGGTCACTGGTCAGAGCTCTAGAAGGGGATCCGAATGCCATAGATTTATGGGCACGTAAATGCTGTGACCAGTATCCTTCACAGCATCCAAGAGCAAAAGAATATTCTTACCTAAAGGATACCTCATGTTCAAAGAGCCGTGGTTCATCAAAAGTACAGCAGCAAGAACAAAACAAACTTCAGGTAGTGTCTGAACGCTTACAAAGTGCTCCAACCACAAACAAGGAAGTTAAACAAGATGGTGATCAAGATGTAAACCACCATGGTCATGACAGTGAAAGAAACCATGTAACACATATTGAGGGAGGTAGTGAAAAGAAGATTTCAGTTGAATCTCGAAACCCACTTTCAGTTTCAGATGTGGGTTGTAGGGAGCTGGCGAAGAAAGTTGAAGGTAGTTTAGAAGGGAAGGACCAAGATGTTTCCACCAATAAGTTAATTAATTCTATCGAGCTTTTGAACCCTGGATCTCTTGTTGTTAAAAAACTGTGGTGCAGTAAACAAGCCATATACCCAAAAGGTGAGATGAATTGCAGATGAGCTTTATACTTTAGCATTGTTTATACCTTACCTTTTAAGGATTTTTCTTTTGATTCGATGTTTACAGGATTTAAGAGCCGTGTTAAGTTCTTAAGCGTGCTTGACCCAACAAAACTAACCAACTACATCTCAGAGGTTCTGGATGCAGTGCTAAGGATCTTTGCTCATGTGAAAATAAGGAGAGACTCATCCTAATTCGCCACACTTTGGATGAGTTATGGTCACTGGTCAGAGCTCTAGAAGGGGATCCGAATGCCATAGATTTATGGGCACGTAAATGCTGTGACCAGTATCCTTCACAGCATCCAAGAGCAAAAGAATATTCTTACCTAAAGGATACCTCATGTTCAAAGAGCCGTGGTTCATCAAAAGTACAGCAGCAAGAACAAAACAAACTTCAGGTAGTGTCTGAACGCTTACAAAGTGCTCCAACCACAAACAAGGAAGTTAAACAAGATGGTGATCAAGATGTAAACCACCATGGTCATGACAGTGAAAGAAACCATGTAACACATATTGAGGGAGGTAGTGAAAAGAAGATTTCAGTTGAATCTCGAAACCCACTTTCAGTTTCAGATGTGGGTTGTAGGGAGCTGGCGAAGAAAGTTGAAGGTAGTTTAGAAGGGAAGGACCAAGATGTTTCCACCAATAAGTTAATTAATTCTATCGAGCTTTTGAACCCTGGATCTCTTGTTGTTAAAAAACTGTGGTGCAGTAAACAAGCCATATACCCAAAAGGTGAGATGAATTGCAGATGAGCTTTATACTTTAGCATTGTTTATACCTTACCTTTTAAGGATTTTTCTTTTGATTCGATGTTTACAGGATTTAAGAGCCGTGTTAAGTTCTTAAGCGTGCTTGACCCAACAAAACTAACCAACTACATCTCAGAGGTTCTGGATGCAGGTCTTCTTGGTCCACTGTTCAGGGTACACTAAATCTGTAGTGGTTTTGAGTATATAACTGAAATTTATTTATGATTCATAACAAATGAAGGTCGTAAGTGAGTCACTGATCTGTCAGGCTATTTCCAGGTCTCAGTAGAGGATGAGCCCACTGAGAATTTCTCGAATGTATCTGCTGAGAAATGCTGGCAAATAAATTTATTTATGATTCATAACAAATGAAGGTCGTAAGTGAGTCACTGATCTGTCAGGCTATTTCCAGGTCTCAGTAGAGGATGAGCCCACTGAGAATTTCTCGAATGTATCTGCTGAGAAATGCTGGCAAATGGTGACACAAAGGCTCAAACTCGAAATTATCAAGAGATGTGGTCAACCAGTTAGCTCTTTGACCTCTTTACAACACTTGGAGAGTATAAATGGCCTTGAAATGTTTGGATTTATCTCCCCTCACGTAATTAAGGTGACAGTCAATTTCTGTTACACAGCCAGATCTCTTTTCCTTGTTCTGGTCTGAAAGTTGACATTGTGCAGGTGATCGAGGCTCTTGATCCAAAGCATCAACTAGAGGAGTACTGGAACTACAAAGCAGGGAAACTGTTTGGTGCTGAACCGAAAAAGGAAGGAGAAAAGGATGATACAGAGAAAGGAGGAACGTCAGATCCCTCTTTGGACCGGGACACAAGGCTTCTGCGTGGACTATTGAAGAAGGCGACACCTGACGAGTTAGTTATGATGCATGGACTTCTTTGCGGTGAGACACGCAACACCGAGCTCAAGGAAGAGCTCTCCACTTTAGTGGACAAGATGGAGAAAAGTCCTTGATTGTGAACAAGCAGACACAAACCAATTAATACCCTTTGAAGTTGATTATGTTGTTGTTCCTTTGGTATGTGGTCAGGCTTTAGTTATTCTGTATCAGTAGAGAAATCTAGAGAGGTAATATGAAAGTAGACAAAAGGGTCACGTCCTTCACAACTGTATTGTATTTCCTTTCTATTAGATTCAGTCATTCAGTGTTTGGGACTAAAATGATAACATATCTTCCTCAATCTTTTGTTTCGAAAGAAGCAAACGGTAGAATTCTTAATCTGTACAAACAGGAGAAACTTTAAGTAAGATCATCCTCATCGAGATCGTCACCAGTGTTCATCTGAATTGCAGTAACATCTCCAGTGGGTAGCTTTCTAGCCAACTTGATGACCTGCATACAAAATACTTCTCTGTATTTAGATTGCTTATATGATCATCTGGTTTTAGAAACACATAGACAGGAATAGAATTAGGCAAATCGTTCAAGTTAATTACCGAATGATCCAAATGTGAGACAGTGCTTGAACTTGTCACCTTCTTGATTTCTTCAATGTCATCCTCATTATAGGCTATGAGAAGTCTACTAGCACTTCTGTTCTGATCACTCTTCAGAAAAGCATCAATCCTACCCAAAAGTATCAATCAGACACTAAGTTATTATCACATTTCTTAAATTGTTCAGGTTTTTCTTTGTAGTAAAATATGTGGTCCAGACTCCAGATACTAATAGTCATTGGTCCAGACAGAATGGCTGCATAACGAGAGAAGATATACTCACTGAGAACAGTCATTGTAGCATTTTTCTGCCTGCTTCAGGTCATGAGCATTCATTGTAGCATTTTTCTGCCTGCTTCAGGTCATGAGCATACAGATATACTATGATTGCACAAAGATAGGCCTGAAAGATACAAGACAATTGGTCTGAGCTAGGAAGAAAACATCAAGGTTAACTAGAGATGAAACAAGATAGCACTACAAGTTGAACACATATACTCATACCTTACATTGGCTATTTGTGGCATCACATTTATCAGCAGCTACACCCAATCTTAAGAAAAAGGTTGCAGCATCGGTTTGGCTATTTGTGGCATCACATTTATCAGCAGCTACACCCAATCTTAAGAAAAAGGTTGCAGCATCGGTGAACCTACAAATTTTGATGTGTTTACCAATCAATCACCTTATCAGATAGAAGGATAAATATTTTTCATGATACCACTATTAACTGATAATATTATCCATGTGCAATGAGACTTCAACCTTATGTGAAATGATAATATTATCCACTACTAAGAAAGTAAGAACTTACTTCTCGAGCTTTATGTAGACATTAGCACAAGAACGGTACAGATCAAAGGCCATTTGGTGCCTCCCATCCTCTTCAAGAAGTTCACAAGCATCAGTGTATAGTTGTATAGCCTCATCTTGGTTGACATCTTCCAAAGCACTGAAACATAAAACTATTAAAGATGAAATAAACAAAAACAAGAAGCCACCCACTATTAAGAGGAAATCAGAGTTCAACAGCATAAACAAAATAGATTAGTTAGGTACTAAATTGTGACATCTGATTTTTTATTATTATTAAGGATGTCAACATAGAATTACAATATTATCCACTTCTAAGAAAGTAAGAACTTACTTCTCGAGCTTTATGTAGACATTAGCACAAGCACGGTACAGATCAAAGGCCATTTGGTGCCTCTCATCCTCTTCAAGAAGTTCACAAGCATCAGTGTATAGTTGGATAGCCTCATCTGGGTTGACGCCTTCCAAAGCACTGAAACATAAAACTATTGAAAGTGAAATAAACAAAAACGAGAAGCCAGTTCACTATTAAGAGGAAATCAGAGTCAAATTGCATATACAAAATAGATTAGTTAGGTACTAAATTGTGTCATCTGATTTTTTTGATTATTAAGGATGACAACATAGAATTACCGGGCAGCTTTTCCGAGAGCATCTGATGCAGGTTGTGCCCTTCCACACTCAACATACAGCTCAGAGGCCTTTCTATAAAAATCAGAAACTTCATTCCAAATACTTAGCTTCTGTGCTAGGGCAGCAGCAGACTCCCTGTGCTAGGGCAGCAGCAGACTCCATATGCTTTGCAGCATCCCAGGGAGAAGCTTGCATCTCTTGTCCTTTTGAAGCTTTCTCAAGAGCCACTTTAGCTTTCTCATATTTGCTTGATGCCCTAAACCCATTTGCTTTGTTTGTGGATGAAAAGGAGTAAAAGGACAATACCAAAATCAGGATTTCATCTCGGCATGAAAAGAATCTGCCATGCTTATAATGTTTCTAATCTCCAAGCTTTTAGAGCAAAAAGAGATCTAAAACTCAGATTCTTCCATACAAGAAACTAGACACTGTTACCCACCTGCTTGTTCATACAACTCAGTAGCACCTCTCCAGTGAGCACTCCATCTAGTAAGCGTGAGTTTTGTCCTGTCAAAAATGAAGAACCAAAGATGTTTTAATGGATGGTTAATAACACAAAGTGGTCACTAAAATGTAGAAATGTGAAGGAAAAACAACACTAATTTAAAATCCAAAATGATTTCAAAACCTTGTCAAACTAAGTAAAATAAGCATTGCCTACTCATGATCAACTTTAAAGCCATTACAATTGCACTTACAATTCCAGTATATACTAAAACTAATAGCTAAGAGGAATTTGTAGGAGCCAGCTTCAAAGACTTCATTTTGACTTGATTCTATCAAAAGAGGTGTTCTTAAACTAGCATCACACTCATATTAAACTGTTCCTATACAACAATACACACGATCCTAGGTTCTCCTCTTTTTCCTTAAAAAAAAACACAACACAGAATGGCATAAAACCTAATTCTAGTTTTAGATACACTGATCATTAACCTCTTATAAAGAGATATTCATATAAAATGTGAAGATAAAGAGGAAGAAAAGCATACATTTTGTCGGCTTTGGACATCAATTTATCAGGATCCACAGACATGACTGGCTTAAATTTCAGTAAAGGTCCCGGCGATTTAGCGAGCACGAAGATCAATCTTCAAATATAGA
>CM071716.1:55862475-55874506 GCA_036630335.1 Physaria fendleri | reverse complement strand
ACACCAAAATAGAATGATATGTGTATACAACAAAAATAAACAGCAGCAGATTAAATATTTTTTTGACGAAACTTTTTGGATACGAAGCTTGCATCTCTTGTCCTTTTGAAGCTTGCATCTCTTGAATTTACTCACAAACTTTTCTGGGACTCTCTGCACAAGCATAGCGGTATGAGATAAAGAAGCAAGTAAAGCTCCAACAAGATCTATAAGAATGACACAAAATATTGCCAGAACATAAAATCAAAATGGACATGTTTTAGGCAGAATATTTTAAAAGAGGGCTTTACGTAGTTTAAAAACACAATTCAATTAGCCATATTTCAGTTTAGAAGGCATCACAAAGTATATTGCTACACATGAAACATGGTACATGCATCTCAGTTAAGAAGGCATCAACATGGTATATTTACCACACATGTAACATGGTACATTTATCTCAGTTTAAATCACAATCCAATTAGCCATATTTCAGTTAAGAAGGCATCAACAAGGAGACAAAGTCCATTACTACAGATGAAACATGGTACATTTATCTCTGAATAGATTGAGATCTTATCACATTAATCAGATGTTTTGTAAACTTTGAGTGTACAAAAATGCCTGTGTTAATCTAAAGCATTATTCCTGAGCAACCAAATCCTTAGAAGAACACAAAAAGGGAAGACGAATTTAGTTTCTTGTGAGCAGATAAAGCTAACGTGATCCTTTGTGTTTATAAAATTAACAATCATTTGAGGTCGTACCTGAGAAATTGGTTGCATATACATAAAACCAAATCCTTAGAAGAACACAAAAAGGGAAGACGAATTTAGTTTCTTGTGAGCAGATAAAGCTAACGTGATCCTTTGTGTTTATAAAATTAACAATCATTTGAGGTCGTACCTGAGAAATTGGTTGCATATACATAAGCTGTCCTGATCTCCCGACCATCATCTATAGAATATACAGAATAGGAAATGAGCCATCAGAAACTCATACACTAAAACCAAATTCTTATAAAAACACTTTCTTTAACAGAAGCTATGGTGTCGTTAATGAAAACACGACCTGAGGATTGGGAGTTACAAGCATTGGTGTGGCTTGAACTGGATGGAACTGCGTGGTTTGTCTATTTGGTTGTCCCCTGTTAGTAATAGCAGCCCCAACCATCTACAGAAAAAATGGGGTTCAAATGAAAAACACGATGCATAAATCACAGGTTATGAAGAAAATTCAGAGTGTACGAATCACATTACAAACTGTTGTTTAAAATTAAGTTACATCAACAACACACATATGTGAAGATGATCTTGTTATTGGCATTTCATCCATTTAATTACTTAGAGCCAAAAGGTGGTCGTAGATGAATAAATGTTACTCTAAAGTGACATTAAGTGAGAGAGAGAGAGAAAATAGTAGATAACTTAATTCTGGTTGGATACTTACATTTTGGGGAAAATGAAATCCACCACCAGCATTTCCAGCACCTAAATTGGTGTACGGAACAAACTTGGAAGGTAAAGGTGCATGAGCCAAGAAAGGGCTGATTCCAATATCTGGTTGACCAGCTTCAGGAACTGGTAACATAGGAGTATTACCCGGCACATAACCCATATTTGCAACAACAGGGGTCATACCAGCATGAGTTGTTGTAAGACGTTTTGCACAGCAATGCAGAAACTTTTCTTGGGGCAATATACATATAAGTGATGACTAATCACTGTATCATATGTGGTGGTTATAAGCTGATACCTTTAAACACAAAATAATACAGGACCTTCAAAACAAAGTCAACCACACAGTTTTAAGAATTCATTCACAAGCGACAATACTCAATTATCAATAAGTAGTCCTAACAATTTCAGTACCTCCTAAGTCAAACTGAAAAAAATACAAAACATACACAGAAACCATAAACAGATCTCAACTTTTTATACTCAAGAGTCAAGAAACTGAATGAATCTTACAGAATCAAATCAATCTTCAGAGGAACTTGCAGAGCACCTTAGAAACTCTTAAAGACCTAATTTTGACTTTTCAGAGGAACTTGCAGAGCACCTTAGAAACTCTTAAAGACCTAATTTTGACTTGAAAAACAGGAGTCTCTCATTGATTTAATCAAAAGAAGTGTTCTTGAAATTAAAGCAAATTCAGATCAAACTATTTCCTATGCAACAATACACGAGATCCTAATCAAAAGAAGTGTTCTTGAAATTAAAGCAAATTCAGATCAAACTATTTCCTATGCAACAATACACGAGATCCACCATTAGAGAGAACTAAAAACCCCTAAAAAAGAAAACAAATCAAGAATCGGTGGTTGAAACATTACTTACTTAACCCAAATAACGAGTTTTGATCAGCAAGATTAGTCCCACCGAAGAGGAAAAGCTTCTGAGAATTGTTAACAATGATCGACGTAAGAGTATGGCCGGAAGATGAAGGAAGAAAATCAAAAGTAAAAATAATCGATGGATGGATCCGAAATCTGGAGAAGAGGAAGAGGAAGAATGGAGAGTGATTTTGATCTGATTTCATCTCCGAAAATGTCAAAAAAAAAAAAAATTAATGCAAACCAATAATTGATTGACACGTATGGGTTTCAGAAGCGATTCTGAAAACTCTCGATTCAGAACCGTATCTCCAAATTTTAACTCACTTTTCATTATTTTTCAATTTTTTTAATGTTCAGAATTTTTTTCAGAACCCCCTTAGAAACACCATTGGAGGTGCTCTAATGGACCTGATCTTTGGAGGTAGTGGACCTAAACTCTCTTGGGCTAGAAGAAATGGACTAGGCAGGCTTTTCATATAAAGCCGGCCCATTAGGATAAAAAGCCCAAAGTACGTGATTTGATTTATAACTGTCACTACAGCTTGATTCTATCCTTTAGTGTCAGTAAGTAGGGACTGTTACTTCGAGCTTGGTAAGAGTGTCAGTCACGAGTTCACTCCAAAAAATCTCCGACACTTTGACCAATCAAATCCATTGAACATCCAGTTACGTGACCTCCACCGATTACTATTTAATTTCTAATTTCTAATTAGAGCGTAACGATATAACTGATTTAAGCGTTTCAAATGGCTTTAACAGTTTAAAGTTTAAACGATTCATACTCGGCGCCTTTCCAACTGTAACAGGGTCCAAACGAAATCCGAAAATTTGAGATCATTTTTTAACGGTAACAGGAATCCAAGCGAAATCCAAAAATTTGGAGCCCTTTTAAAAAAAAATAAAAATAGATCTATGCATCTAATGGAAATCGAACTCGAATATTTAAGTAACAACAAAACTATCATAATACTACAAACATAATTAATTTCTCATTTACAAACAGCGAATTTCATATATATCTTTATAAGGGCACCTCCAACGATAAATTTCCTAAAATGAGTTTCTGAGACAGAAAAAATTAATATTTTAAATATTTTAAAGGGCACCTCCAACGATAAATTTCCTAAAATGAGTTTCTGAGACAGAAAAAATTAATATTTTAATTAAAATAACTTTTTAATATGAGTTTCTGAGACAGAAAAAATTAATATTTTAATTAAAATAACTTTTTAATACTTTTTAATTAAATCAACAAATTTATTAAAAGAATTGCACCAAGTCAACAAGTGACACGTATAGAATCTGGTCTCTTGAAAAATTCTTAAAATCCTCTTTTGGGGATCGATTCTCTACACTCTCTCCTACTTTTCTTTTTTTTAATTATTTTTTTTTTTCAGAAACCCTTTTAAAAACCATCAATGGAGCTGCCCTTAATAATATTAAAATTAAACATCTTGATCAAAACTTCTTAATAATATTTACAATTTTTAAAACCTAAAGGCTAAAACTATTATTATCTATTCTAAACTGTATATTTAAGGCCCGGAACATCGTGGCGTAATGGTTGGGTACGGGACCGGGTGGCCAACACCATCCGGGTTCGATACCCCCGGGTGGCCAACACCATCCGGGTTCGATACCCCGCCAACGCGAACTAAGTCACGATTTTCCAGGGAAGTCTGGGCTTGAGCCTGGGTGGCTAAAACCATTCAGGTTCACAGCAGTTTAACCGGGTAGTCAGTAACAGGCGATCTGGTTACCCCCAGAGCATCAGAGCACAGAGGGCCCTTAAGTGGAGGCTTAAAAATCTCGGTGTCTGGGTTTCGGCCCAGGTGCGAAAGTCGGTTCACAATTTGTGGCCGGATACTGGGTTACCAAAAAAAAAAAAAAAAAAAAAAAAAAAAAAAAAAAAAAAAAAAAAAAAAAAAAAAAAAAAAAAAAAAAAACTTTATGGTTGGGCTTATACTAGGCCCAACAAAATTGGCTCACACAGTGAACAAAAGGACCAACCGCACGAAGACGGAGGTCAGTGACAGTAAGTAAACATGAATCAAAACATGTTGGTGCGCTCTGCTCGGCCAACCCTAGCCTCCATTTTCCGCCTTTTCTCCGCCGCTGCGACGGTTGAAGCCGAAGTGAAGCCTCGCAGCGGAGGAGTACGAGAGATTAACAGAAAAGAACCAGTAGTTGGAGGAAGAGACACATTAGGAGGGAGACTATTAAGCCTCGTGTATACGAAACGCAGCGCCGTTGTTACTATCCGTAAATGGAAAGAAGAAGGCCGTTCCGTTCGCAAATACGAACTTAATCGAATCGTTAGAGAGCTTCGTAAGTTTAAACGCTACAAACACGCTCTTGAGGTTCGTGATTTTCTTAATTTGATATGATTAGTTACTTGATTACTCTCTCTGCGCGATATGTTTGTTATGATTTTGGTTGAATATCTGTAATTTGAGAGTTTTGTTGGCTTGATCTTGAGTTCATTCGATATGTTTGTTATGATTTTGGTTGAATATCTGTAATTTGAGAGTTTTGTTGGCTTGATCTTGAGTTCATTGTGGTAACCGTGCAGATATGTGAATGGATGGTTCTACAGGAAGATATAAAGCTGCAAGCTGGTGATTATGCTGTACATTTGGATTTGATTTCTAAAATTCGTGGTTTGAACAGTGCTGAGAAGTTTTTTGAAGATATGCCTGATCAAATGCGAGGCCATGCTGCTTGTACATCTCTTCTCCATAGTTATGTGCAGAACAAGTTGTCTGATAAAGCTGAGGCCTTGTTTGAGAAAATGGGGGAATGTGGTTTCTTGAAGTCTTGTTTGCCTTACAATCACATGCTTTCGATGTATATATCGAAAGGGCAGTTTGAGAAAGTCCCGGTTTTGATTAAGGAACTGAAGATCAAAACATCGCCTGATATTGTTACATATAATCTATGGCTGACTGCTTTTGCTTCTGGAAATGATGTAGAAGGTGCAGAAAAAGTTTATCTTAAGGCTAAGGAAGCAAAGCTTAATCCAGACTGGGTTACATACAGCGTGTTAACGAATTTGTATACTAAGACTGATAATCCCGAAAAGGCAAAACTTGCTTTGAAGGAGATGGAGAAATTAGTTTCTAAGAAAAACCGGGTTGCTTATGCTTCTCTCATAAGTCTGCATGCTAACTTGGGGGACAAAGATGGAGTTAATTTAACCTGGAAGAAGGTTAAGTCGACATTTAAGAAGATGAATGATGCGGAGTACCTTAGTATGATATCTGCAGCTGTGAAACTTGGGGAATTTGAACAAGCCAAAGGTCTGTATGACGAATGGGAATCTATCTCTACAACAGGAGATGCTAGAATCCCGAATCTAATCCTTGCAGAGTACATGAACAGAGACGAGATTCATCTGGGAGAGAAGTTTTACGAACGAATAGTTGAGAAAGGTATAAACCCGAGCTATTCTACATGGGAAATTCTCACATGGGCTTATCTGAAGCGTAAAGACATGGAGAAAGTATTAGATTGTTTCGAGAAAGCCATTGATTCTGTAAAGAAATGGACAGTGAATGTAAGGTTGGTTAAAGATGTGTGCAAGGAGCTTGAGGAAGAAGGGAATGTTAAAGGTGCAGAGAAGTTAATGACTATACTCCGAAAGGCTGGTCATGTGAACACTCAGCTTTACAATTCCTTATTACGCACATACGCTAAAGCAGGCGAAATGGCACTCATAGTTGAAGAGCGAATGGCGAAGGATAATGTAGAGTTGGATGAAGAAACTAGGGAGCTTATAAGTCTAACCAGTCAAATGCGTGTGACTGAGATCTCGTTTGCCAATTCATTAGATTGAGAGATGCAGAGTTAGTATTGGTCTGCGTGCGACTTCCACAAACCAAGGAATACATAAAATATATTTGGATTGAGTCCATGAAGCTTTGTCGGTTTAAAGAACTGCGTTCTCTCAAGTCCCGACCAATCATGATACTTGTCTTGACGCAATAACATTTTCCACTTGCTTGGGCAGTTAGAGTTTGATGAGAAAATCTGTCTAAAGCCACAAAGGTATGAAGATGCAAAGATCACTACAAGTTTTTCCTTTTTTATTTTTGTCGTGTTTTTCTAAGTTTGTTATAATTAAAAACTCTTTGTTACTGTAGCTTCGACAGTTTAGTCAGCTATTTTAATATAAACTGATTAGGTTTTGCTATACTGAAGAAGATAAATGAGGAAGACCCTATCTTTCTCCTCTGTAACTTGAAGCTTTGATATTTATGAAAGAGAACAATGAGGATTTCTGATTAAAATAGTAGTAGAACCAATTTTTAAGAAGAGATTAAAACCACATCAAATAAACCTCTATCGCCTATAGAAAAGATTCATGCTTAAGGTCAAAGAGGGATCTAATGCTTATGTCCAATCTCTTCGTTTGCCTAGTACAACTCATTCCCTAGTGTGATTTAAGTCCCTTACAGGAAATGATGAATATTGACACAAGAGCTAGATAGGGCCTCTTACGAGAATAATTAATGGGTCCTGCTTGTTAAAAACTTACTAGATGCCCCAATGTGAAACCTCACTAAGGAAAAAAGAGTCCATTCCCATAGAAGAGCTTATGGAGGTAGAGTTGAAAACCAAACTTGGAGGCTAAGAAGCTCCAAAGATCATTTTGGTAAACATTGTTTTGGGTTTAGTATTTAATTTGTCTCTGATGGTCTTTTCAGGTTACTCTTGGGTCTTGTTGGTGGCTTTTTCTCACGGTTTGAGGTTCGATTCATTTCTTTTCTAGTGTCAAAGAAGCTCAAATCTCTCCGGAGTTCTCGAGAGGAATCTGTCTTATGTTCTATTTCAACCCATTTTCGGTTCTGTTGTTTCAAACTCCCCCTTAGCCTTCTAGTCGCTGGTTCACTAAGTCATCCAGTCTTCCTCTGGTTGGCTCAAGTAGATTTCAAGATTCTTTGTAACACTTCTACTGCTACCTTCCTTGGATCCTCACCTCTTTTTAGTTCGTCATTGCACTATTTTGAAGGTTTTATCGACTTGTTTACCTATTTTACAAAATTAACGCATGATTTTTTTCATGTGTTTTGCTCTCACATTTTTGCGAATTACTTCCCGAAAGGGATGTTATCCTTGACTACTCTAGCTTAAACACACTTAGTTATGGAATTCCGTTTGACGAAAAAAATAAATGTAATTTGGTGACATAGTAATCAAATCAATTATTTTAAATTTTTTTCATGCACCATCGTATTTCTAACTCGGATACTACAATCCGGAACCAACCTCCTGAACTGCAATCCAAATAAATTACAAATGAATGAATTCCGAGATTCACTCTCATACCTAGCTTCAATTATAAATCTTTAATTAGTCGGTTCGGTTTCTTTTGTTAATCCAAACCCATAACTCCACATATCTTTTACAAGTCCCATAGGATGGAACCACGTTGAGAAAGGAGCTACCACCATTCAAAAAATATTTGTTTCAATGTAATTATTATCACTGAAAAGTTGTTCACATGGTCCACCTTCATTTGTTTTAATCTTAAGATAAAGAAGCCTACATCACAAAAATCCTATTCTAAACTAAAATAGAATTAATCTATCAATTAAAACACTACAACCTTTCTCTTTTAAAGACTTGTTCTCGTCATATCACATATGGACTAGGGTTTGAAGAAGTCTACTATCGCCATATTCAGGAGTTTTGTTAGTACAAAATTATTGAGTAATATTTTTACAAAAATATAAGATAAGTTATCTTATCTGTATACTATTTCAGCATCCATTTAGGTTGTGTATAATATTTGGTAGATTTAGTCGTTTCCTTATCATTTAAAGAAATATGAGAAATGGTAAACATTTTAGCAAGCTCGAGAACACATTTACGTTGACCTTTTGTTGGAGTCAATGAACTAATTGACAAGTTGAGTGAAGTATAACATTCAACAAATCAAACTCCAAACGTGATCTCCAACACTTACCAGTTTCAAACTTCAAGTGCATTATAATTCAATTTTCTAATAAAAGTGTGTAATTTGAATATCACAACCATAAACAAAATTATTGAGGAAAAATAATTTAGTTACTTAAAACCATTTCAAATTACATCAAGTTCATATATTATATGTTAAATTCTTGGGTCTGAATAAGTAGATGGACTAGGTCAACACGTAAACACATCTATAAATTGAGTTCTATGGCTCCTAATACTTCTTCATTACAACCTAATTCAAACAAAGCAATCAACCTAATTACTTAAGCTAATATATGGCAATGAAGAGTCTCTCATTTCTTGTAGCTCTATCTCTCTTGGCTATAACACTTCCATCAGCCATTGCTTCAGATCCAAGCCCTCTTCAAGACTTTTGTGTTAGTGCCAATACCTCAGTAAATGGTGGTATGTACATTATAAATTCCTAATCATCTATACTTAATAAATTTTCTCATTTCTTAACAATACTAATCTTTTTTTTGCAGTTTTCGTTAATGGTAAGTTCTGCAAAGACACAAAGCTCGTGACAGCAGATGACTTCTTTTTCTCGGGCCTTCAAAAAGCAAGACCCGTAACAAGTGCTGTTGGATCGACTGTGACAGCTGTCAATGCTAACAACCTTCTAGGGTTAAACACACTTGGAATCTCACTTGTTCGTATTGATTATGCAGTTAACGGACAAAACCCACCTCACACTCACCCAAGAGCTACAGAGATTTTGTATGTCGCACATGGAACACTTTTAGTTGGGTTTGTCACGTCAAACCCAGAAAACCGCCTCTTCTCTAAAACACTAAATGTGGGTGATGTATTTGTGTTCCCACAAGGACTCATCCATTTCCAAGCAAACGTTGGCCGTTCCCCAGCCGTTGCATTCGCTGGTCTGAGCAGCCAAAACCCAGGTGTTATCACTATTGCCAACACCGTTTTTGGAGCAAATCTACCAATAGACACAAATGTTCTTGCAAAAGCATTCCAGTTGGACCCTAAGATTGTCATGGATCTACAGAACAAGTTCAAAAAGTAATAATATTGTGCCTCTATGTTTATGTATCTCTGCGTGGTTAGAGATCTTGCATTTGTGTGTGTCTTTTCTGTTTCTTTGTTTTCTTTTCTTTTAAATTTGGATCATGTGTCAAAATAATAAAAAATGTTTTTTCTTTTGAAATATTGGATACATATTTTTAATGTCTTTTCTTGAAAAAACAGTGAAGTGTTATATTCCCTCTCTTCCAATATATTTGATGTTTTGATCTTTTCACATATATTCAGAATTTTTAATTAATTACTAATCATTGTATTTGATATTAAAAAATTAATCATTTGCAACCAAAACCAACTAATAGTATTTATAAGAACTTAATCAATTATACTTACTTCTTCTTGAAATCTACACGACAAAAATAAATAAAAAATCTAGAAAATCAAATAATGTGAAACAAGAAAAAAAACCTTAAATATCAAAGTGGAACGGAGGAAGTACGTTACATCTATTCTTCTTTGAAAATAGAATCTTCTTGGTGTAGATATTTTACCCTCGTTGGCTTGTTTACCAATTATACAAATTATTGGATAATGTTTCCCTCGGTTTTATCCTTACTCACATAATAATTCTGCTAATCACTTCCCGAATTGTCACCCATCTTGACTATTTTACCTTAAGCACGTTTAAAATCTGAATTTATATCATAATGTTTGATCGAAAAGATAAATGTTTGGTAGCATAATGACAAATCAATTATTTTAAATTCTTTTCTAGAACCATATTTTCAACTCGAAAGCACTACAGTCCCGAACCAACCCTAACCGTCATCCAAATAAATTATAAATCAATTCCGATAGATTCAATCTCACACCTAGCTTCCACTATAAATTTTGAATTTCTCAGTTTAGTCGGATTTAGGTTTTTTGTTTCATCTGAAACTCATAACTATACAAGTTCCTTATAACTCCCATTATGATGTAGGGGTGGGCGCGGGCTAAATACCCGCCAATTTTAGTAGGTTTCGTACTTGATTCTTGACTTGATTTGATTCTTGTGTTTGGTCAAACGAGTACTTGCTCAAAATTTCAATATTTGCCTCATCACGAGAACTTGCAAGTAACATGTAATGCATTTTTTTAATGGATAATAAAAATTTCTTTTGACGAATAATGGGTAATAACGAATATTACCTGCGGATAACGGATATTACTTGTAAGTAACGAATACTACTTGCAGATAACGATATTCTTTTTACGAGTAATGCATGAAGAATAGTAAATAACTAGTACGAAATGAGTAATAGAACGGATAATAAAAGAACTTTTTTACCTTAGTCTTCGATACTTGCAAGTAATAATAAAAAGAAAATCTGGGAAGACAACCTATTTACCCATGCCCGGAAGGTCGTGGCGTATTGGTTGGGTACGGGACCGGGTGGCAAACACCATCCGGGTTCGATTCCCTGCCAATGCGAACTAACTCACGATTCAGGTTCACAGCAGTTTATCTGGTAGTCCAGTAACAGGCGATCTGGCTATCCCCAGACCACTAGATCCAAGGGGCCCTTAAGTGGAGGCTTAAAAATCCTTGGGCGTGGACCGTTCGGGCTTAAAAATCCTTGGGCGTGGACCGTTCGCGAGTCCGGTGGACTAGTCAGGCCACGCTAAGTGGTTTGGATACTGGGTTACCTATTTACCCATGAACTATAGCCATATCATAATATATGTTACGAACTGTTGCCCTCTTTCTATCTCCCCCATGAAATCAAAGTTGCAGACTTATTTACCCATGAAACGAAAGTTGCAAACTTATTTGCTTCAACTTTCAATTTCGTGGGCAAATAAGTCTGCAATTTTCGTTTCATGTGAATATAGGAAAAAGGCAATAATTCGTGAGAAAATATTATAATATAGTTATAGTTTGTGGGTAAATAGATTGTTCTTCCGAAAAATTTTGATACTTTACGAATAAGTATCTGATTTTACGGGCCGGATACTCGTACGGGACGGACCTTGAAAAAGGAGCTATCACCATTCAAAAAATATTTGTTTAAACGTAACTATGATCATTGATAACAATAATTGCCTCCACCATCATTTGTTTTAGTTTCATATTCTACAAATATAGACTTTGGTTTCTAAACTAAAATCAAACTACTGCACAATTTAAAACACTAAAACTTTTGATTTCGTTAAAGACTTGTTCTCATCATATGGACTAGGGTTGAAGAAGTCTATTACCGCCATAGTCAGGAGTTTTGTTACTACAAAAATATAAGATAAGTTATCTTATCTGTATACTCTTCTCAGCATCGATTTAGATATAAATAATATTTGGTAGATTTAGTTTCCTTATCATTTAAAGAATTTATATGATAAATTGTTAACATTTTAGCTAACTCGATAACACATTTTTTTTTTTGGATTAACCGGTATCTGGATGGTTTTGCCAACCAGACTTATTCGAATCGGGGTCCAGAGCATATAATATGGTCCTTTCTCCACGCAACTCGATAACACATTTATGTTGACCTTTTGTTGGAATCAATGAACTAAATAACAAGTTGAGTGAAGTATAACATTCAACAAATTAAACATTAAACGTGATCTCCAACACTTACTAGTTTCAAACTTCAAGTGCATCACATTTCAATTTTCTAATAAGGGTCAATAACTGAATCTGCCCTAAGAAAACTAATTACCTCGTTTTCTACCCTTTCTGTTAACTACTATCTCAATCTACCCTTTTAT
>CM071716.1:55842812-55862375 GCA_036630335.1 Physaria fendleri | reverse complement strand
ACATATGATATCCGTTATATGATCTAGATTCAGTCCAAAATAATCAACCCTAAACCCGAATTAATTTATCAAAATACTTCGACAATGCCTTTTTTCCTATATCGAGTCATTGAACAAAAAGCCGAACAAAATATGATATTGTGGATACATGAACATATCTAACGATTATATTTTGAATATTTATATGAATCATTATAATCACTTATATTAGAAAAACAAAGAAAAAATCTAATGGTAGATATCTGTAAAACATTCAATTTTTTTTTTTTAAAGTTGTAGATATCTTATATATAATATATAAAAGAAACGTTTACTATATTTTTTTTTATCATACTTCAAATAAAACGGTTTATTCGGTATTAAACCAAAATCGAATCTTAATTTGGATTAATTCGGCATATTTTTTTTTTCAATTTCGAAAAAACGAAAATCTCGAATAGAGTGTCCAAAATTACTAAAAGTCAAGTATAATGATTTTTTAAATTAAATGAGTTTTGACCAAAATATTTGACCAAAAATGGGTTAATAAAAAATTATTTTGACCATTGACCAAAATATTTGACCAAAAATGGGTTAATAAAAAATTATTTTGACCAAAATATTTTGTTTTTGCATAAATAGAAAAACATTTAATATGAAAATTAAATGGTGTTAGGTAAAGTTTTGATTTCCCAAAATATTAGAGATATATATAAATAGAGGCATTGTCTAAGATAAAAAAATATCTATATCATTTTTTTAATTAACTTCATACAAAAAAAAAGTTCAACATGGCTATGACAAAAACTTTTTTTTGATGTTATTTCACATTCTCATGCTAGCAGTTTTAATATCAAACCATATAGTTTTGGCTTCAGGTATATTTGATTTCTTTTTGTTTATATGCTAGAATCGGTTAATATTAATCGATATTAATAAACTTGTATTAAACTAATAATCTTAGGTGTTCTTACAAATATAAGCAAAGATGTATTACGAATCTTCAAATATTGTTTTGATATTTGGCATATTCATTTCTTTTAATATACTTTTGGGTTTATGTAGGTGCAGAAATCCAAAAGTTCAACTTTGATCATTTCATTTCTTTTAATATACTTTTGGGTTTATGTAGGTGCAGAAATCCAAAAGTTCAACTTTGATCATTGCATCACGTTTTGTGTTCCGCATAACAAATACGATGATTACCATTGTGGTATTGACTGCGCTAAAAGCGGATTTCATCATGGAAAATGTGCATACAAATCCACCTTTCAGGATAGTAGTTGTTGTTGTTATAACTAAAATCATAAAGTTATTATTAGATTCCAAAAATCATATGAATGATCTGATGAAATCCCTACTCTCTTATCGATTAAAATAAATGCAATAAAATAAAATTAATTTAGATTATAGTCTTTTTATGGATTGTTTTTCCATACATTAGAATTTCTATAATTTTTTAAATAAAATATAACAAAAAATTAACATTTGATGAGATGTTTGATTATAATAATCTTTTTATTTTTTCAATAGATTATAATGATTTATAGAATTTTTTTGTTGTTTTGCTCTTTTGTTATATTTGTAATATCTTTTAGAAAAAATCTGAAAATTAATAAAAATGGTGATTATAGAAAATATTGTTAGTCAAACACGTTATGTTACCATCTCTCATCCAATTTTCTCCAATAACTTATTATTAGATAAAAGTATAGAGCGAGATAGGATTCTCCCAGGCACGCTTCACGAGAAGATATCTCAACCTTGTAACAATGTGGGAAACAGCTAGCTAGTCGGTTATTACCCAGCAGGTAATCAGGTAAGTTTCCTTAAACTAGTAACAAACCATTGGTCACTAGTTTCCCGCCACTTACCTTTCAAAAAAGCTATCTCTTTTGGCAATTTCCTTAAACCTTCCTGTAGCTTCTTCTTCCTTAGAACATCTTGAATCTGGCCACAAATCTGCTTCAATCTTGCTTGTATCGCATTTTTCTTCTTTGGCCACAAATCTGCTTCAATCTTGCTTGTATCGCATTTTTCTTCTTTGGTTTACCACCCATCTTACTCTCTTAGACCGGTGTATCTGTTGGAAGCTTATTTAACCTTATTGCTTGAGCTCCATCTACTGTAAGATTGTTCTTTCTACTTCATTTATTGCTGCATTTAACTTTTCTAAGAAGTGGTTGTAATCCTTTCAGATCCATTCTTATAAATACCTTCGGGGTCTTCCCCTTACTCTTGTAAGAGTTTTCTGAACACTTCTGCTGCAAAGATGCATAACCCTAGGAGATTTACTTCTGAAGAGAAAGGAAAACAAATATCAAGCTCTTCACCTAGAAACCGAAGGCTTCACATCCAAGCTCCTGAACTGGACACCTCGGCCTTAATAGCTGAGCACAGGCTGTCACTTATTGGTCGCTTGACAAATCCTTCAGCACAAAGACTATGGACTATGATTCCTTTTTTACCAAAAGCTTGGAAGATTACTGGTAGAGCCACTGGATCAGATCTGGGACAGGGGAGGTTCCTGTACAAATTTGAATTAGAAGAGGATATGCTAAAAGTCTTGGCTAACAGACCATATCATTTTGGAGATTATATGGTTATCTTACAGAAATGGGAACCTATATTATAAATGGTCTGCTCCCTTTAATAAAAGAGGCAATGGTGGATTTCAAAGATGGCACCAAAGCTTTGGTAACCTTGGAATACCAGAACCTTAAAACTTGCTGCAATTTATGCAATATGCTCTCTCACAATGATTCAAAATGTCCTCTGAAGCTGGCAGAGACAGAACCACCAATAGGCAGATCCCATACTACATCAAGACAGAGAGATCGCATTCTACCTCCAGAGAATGCTAGCCCATATCATATGTCAAGAACCTTTCCCAACAATGCTGAGGAAATCCTTCACATCACCAAAGAAGGTCAGTTCCAGATTACTCCTCTGAATCGGGTCAAAGTAAAAGAAAATATGAAGCTATAGGCAGATATGAACCAGAGATGAGACACTCTAGGGAAGCTAGCTGGAACTCAAAAGATTTTCAAGTCCCTAAGGAACCTTTCAGATATGAATCCCCACAGTATGATCGGAGAGAAGTTCGAACATCAAGGTATAGACCTATAGCTGATTCTTCTGAACGTACAAGAAGCGTTGCTGCAAGACCTTCTCACCAACAACCTTCCCAACTATGGAAGGAGAAACACCCCCAAACACGAAGGACCCATATAACCAGTTCTGAAAATTCTCAATCAGTCAGAGGACCGGAAACACAGGACAGAACCCGGATATCTCTCTACAGAACCAGGCTCAACCAGTTGAGAAAGAGACTACAAACATTGAGATGCCACCAGTTCCCGCAAAGAAAAGAAGAGGTCGACCCCCTCTAAATAAAAGCCCTCTCAGGTTAGCAGGAGCAAAAACAAGTAAAAGAAATGCGCTGAGGATTCAACTTTCTCCTAAAATCAGAGCTGATCAGGAAAGACGTAGGCCAACTAATCTCGAGGAAGAAGGTACCTCTGCACGTCTCACAACCAGAAGGAACATTATCCCAGCCATAACTAAAAAGAAGGGGGATTTTCGGCTTCCTCCAACCGATCTTCCTTAGCCATCATGAGCTGGAACTGTTGTGGGTTAGGGGGTCCCACAACAGTTCGTCGTCTCCGAGAGTTAAAACTGTTGTGGGTTAGGGGGTCCCACAACAGTTCGTCGTCTCCGAGAGTTAATCAAACACCACTCGCCAGATATCCTTTTTCTTATGGAGACTAAAAACCCTGATGAAACGGTTCTCGAAACACTACAATGGATGAACTATCCATGCTCTAAACTCTTCTCTCCTCACAGCCCAGGAGGGGGCGGTCTAGCACTATTTTGGAAGCAGCATATTGACCTGGACATAACTCAAACATGTCAAAACTACGTGGATTCAATAGTTACTGCTGAAGGCAAAACGTTTTATGCAGCTTTCCTCTATGGTGACCCGGACAGGTCTAAGAGAAAAGTCATTTGGGACTCACTAACAAGTATGGGTCTGTCCAGAGAAGAACCATGGTTCATAACTGGCGACTTCAACGATATCATCAATGCCGAAGAGAAACAAGGGGGAATCAGCAGACCTGAAAACTCTTATACAGATATTCGCTCATTTATGTCGGCCTGTGATTTGTATGATTTAAGCCACTGTGGAAATTTTCTTTCTTGGAGAGGACAAAGGAATGAGTACCTGGTATTTTGCCGTCTTGATAGGGCCGTCTCAAATAGTGCTTGGGCAGAACAATACCCTCAAGCTTTCTGTGAGTATCTCCGCTTTGAAGGGTCGGATCATAGACCCGTACTAACTCGGCTAAACCTCAAAAAGAAGAAACATAAAGGAATTTTCAGATACAACAGGAGGTTGAGACACAATCCAGAAGTTAAAAAGCTAATAGATGCAGCTTGGAAGTACAACCAGAATGAATCCGTGGAAGAGAAAAAGAAGTTAAAAAGCTAATAGATGCAGCTTGGAAGTACAACCAGAATGAATCCGTGGAAGAGAAAATATCTAGATGCAGATGGGAGATAATTTTATGGACCAAAACTCATTATCAAAACAACCAGAAATTAATCCTAGAGCATCAAAAAAATCTGGAGGAGGCACTTTCTATAGGGACACCTGATCACTCTTACATAACCTCGTTGCAAAAGCTACTAAAAGAAGCCTACCTAGCTGAAGAAGAGTTTTGGAAACAGAGAAGTAGGCAGGCTTGGCTTGCACTTGGGGACAAGAATACTGGCTATTTCCATGCTACAACTAGACAAAGGAAGATGATCAATAAATTCTCAGTTATAGAAGATGATCAGGGTAAATCTCATCACGAAGATAAAGAAATAATGGAGGTGATAACTCAGTACTTCACGAAACTATTTACCTCTCAATAAAGAAATAATGGAGGTGATAACTCAGTACTTCACGAAACTATTTACCTCTCAAAACCAAGATGAAGCCCCTGAGATCCCACGGGTCCTTATCCCAAGAGTAACACAGGAAACAAATGAACAACTGATACGCATCCCTTCCATAGATGAAGTCAAGGCAGCGTGTTTCTCCATCCACCCTGATAAGGCCCCGGGCCCTGACGGCTTCCCGGCAAGCTTCTTTCAAACCAATTGGGATATCATCGGCTCTCATCCATAGATGAAGTCAAGGCAGCGTGTTTCTCCATCCACCCTGATAAGGCCCCGGGCCCTGACGGCTTCCCGGCAAGCTTCTTTCAAACCAATTGGGATATCATCGGCTCTCAGGTAACCAAAGAAGTCCAGACCTTTTTTGAATCTGCAGTCCTGCCACCAAAAGCCAACCAAACTCACATCAGACTAATCCCAAAAGTCACCAGTCCGAAAAAGCTTACTGAATATCGTCCTATTGCCCTATGCTCGGTCTACTATAAGATTATCTCCAAACTTTTGGCAAGACGGGTGCAACCATTGCTACAAGACCTAATATCCGAAACACAATCTACTTTTGTCCCTAAAAGACTGATTTCAGACAACGTGTTAATCACACATGAGGTGTTACAGTACTTGAAAACTTCAAAAGCTAAGAAGAGATGCTACATGGCAGTCAAAACGGACATGAGCAAGGCCTACGACAGAGTGGAATGGTCTTTTGTTCAACAAGTTATGCTACAGCTGGGGTTTCATAGTAAATGGATAAGCATGGTTATGCAATGTATCTCAACCGTTTCATACACCTTTCTGTTTAATGAGACTGTTCAGGGAAAAGTCTTACCTCAAAGAGGAATCAGACAAGGAGATCCCTTATCCCCTTTCTTGTTCATCCTCTGCAGCGAATTCTTATCTGGTTTATGCCTAAGAGCCCAAGAGGATGGCTCTCTCCAAGGTATTCGCGTGGCAAAGAAAAGCCCCAGGCTAAATCACATCCTATTTGCAGATGACACCATGTTCTTCATAAGGGCAGATCATGCTAGCTGCAAAACCAAATCACATCCTATTTGCAGATGACACCATGTTCTTCATAAGGGCAGATCATGCTAGCTGCAAAACCCTTCTGGAAATTCTGAAACAATATGAGAAATACTCAGGGCAGTGCATCAACAAACAAAAGTCAGCGATTACTTTTTCTTCAAAAACACCAGAACATACCAGATCTCAAGTTCAGAACCTGCTGGGAATGCAAACTGTTGGTGGATTGGGCAAATATTTGGGATTACCTGAAGTGTTTGGAAGGAAGAAAAAAGACTTGTTCAACAATATCATTGATAAGATAAGATAAAGAACAATCAGCTGGTCTACTAGGTTCTTATCAACAGCCGGGAAATCAACCTTACTAAAGGCCATCCTAACTGCCATGCCCACCTATACAATGTCGTGTTTTAAGCTCCCCAAATCCCTATGTAAACGCATACAATCAGCATTAACACGATTCTGGTGGGACAGTTCACATGATAAGAAGAAAATGTGCTGGGTTTCTTGGGACAAGCTTACTAAATCTAAACGGGATGGAGGATTGGGTTTTAGAGATATCCAACAGTTTAATGACGCTTTACTAGCAAAAATTAGCTGGAGGATTCTTACCAAACCTGGTTGTTTGCTCGAAATTAGCTGGAGGATTCTTACCAAACCTGGTTGTTTGCTCGCCAGAATCTTGCTAGGGAAATATTGTCCGGATTCCTCTTTCTTAGATTGTTCTGCTCCGAATTCTGCCTCACATGGTTGGCGAGGGATCTGTATTGGTAAAGATTTGCTTAAAACTCAGCTAGGGAGAGTCATAGGAAATGGAAAAACTACCTCTATTTGGGAAGACTCCTGGCTATCATCCTCCGAACCTATTAGACCTGTTGGACCTGCCACAGAAGATTTGGGAAGACTCCTGGCTATCATCCTCCGAACCTATTAGACCTGTTGGACCTGCCACAGAAGCGTCCCAACATCTGTCTGTATCCTACTTTATATGTCCTGAAACAAATGACTAGGACAGAATGAAGATACAAAGCTTACTCCCCAATTATGAGCAACAAATTCTAGAGCTAAAAGTGAGCAAATTGGGAGCCGCAGATAAAATGGTATGGTTTGGAACAAAAACAGGTGAATACCAAGCTAAAATAGGCTATCATATGGGATACAAAAGCGAATACGATCAAGACCAGCCAGCTCCCACTACTTTCAATTGGAACAAGTTTATTTGGAGTCTCAAGTCAGTACCTAAATACAAATTTCTCCTTTGGAAAGCGGTTAGAAAAGCCTTACCTACTGGAGAGAACCTAAAAGCAAGAGGAATTGCTACTTCGGTGCTCTGTCCCCATTGTAAAAAGGAAGAAACAGGACTGCACCTCTTCTTTCAATGTCCAATGGCGATACAACTTTGGAAAGCAATGCCAGTGAAATACCCCTTAAACCTGAGGGACATCAATTCAGTGGAACAATGTATTGAGAAGAGTCACAGCCTGTTCCCTCTCCCACCGATAGGAATAAACTCTGGCGACTTGCTCCCCTCGGTTTTTTGGACCCTATGGAATACACGAAACAAGTTGATCTTTGAGAATAAGCAACCGGTCCTGACAGATATGATCACCCAGGTTATAACTCAAGTAAAGAATTGGACCGAGGCTCAATTACCTGTTTCTACTCCACCAAAGCTTCCCTTACGACCGCCTGAAAATCGATCTGATACTTCTCAGAATCATATTCATATGGCGGTTGATGCTTCCTGGGAGGCTAGTTCTAAAATTACTGGTTTGGCTTGGACCTTAACCTCCGATGGTTGTGGGAACCAACCCAACGGTTCTACCTCGATGTTTCCTGTCTCGTTTTTCAGTTAAAAAAAAAAAAAAAAAAAAACACGTTATGTTACCAACCTACAAATCCAGTAGTTAAAAAAAACCATGGATAACAGAGGAACCAAAGGTACTTAGGAACTTTGAAGTAGGTGATGTTTTTCTTGTCTTTTGGATTTGGTTATTATTACAGGGATTTGGTTATCATTACTTTAACATTCTATTAAAATTTTTTTTTTTGAACACTCTTGTTCTCATATCACAAAAACGTCCGAGTCCCACCACATTTCGCAATCACAAAAGTCATATTCACATGCATGTGCGGTTCGATATTTCACATATATTCAATTTTAAAGTTCTCAAAAAATCCAAGTTGAACAATAAACTCTTCAAACTTATATGTGCGCAATACTTGTTACACTTGTTTTTGCTTAATATGTATAATATGTACAAGTCAAAATAATATCACGAATGGTTCTGAAAATACACATAAGTGAAATTAAGCAATAAAATGTGGAGTGGTTATGTATATGAAATGATCTTTTATAAAACAGTAAATGTGTATAGGATAAGTTAGAGCAATCAATCAGTGATGAAAACCAATTCAGAAGAGGACATGTACTTATGTGTTCACCAAAAAAACAAGAAGGTCGTTTCATACACTTTCTAGACATTTGCTAGATGTCAGGGAGAAGTGAATGAGATTGGACACTTAAGCTCTAGCTACTATCATATTTCCAATAATAATTTGGAGTAAAAAGATGTAAAACTGATGGTATAGAAAAATTAAAAAGTTGGGAAAATAGTAAGAAATGGAAGATATGATTTGTACAAATGTTATCCATATATATAACCGTTAACCGTTAACCTGTTTCTGCTTCATATGATGTTGTCTTGCTCAGAGTAAGAAGCAGTTTAAGAGATCTATGACCAAGACATCACATTCATGGTGGTGGGGTAGTCATAACGTTCCCAAGAACCCTAAATGGCTTGCAGAGAATCTAAAGAGCATGTTCTTTCACTTACCATTTAGACCTATGTGTTCTTTAATGTAAAGATTATTATCCAAGTCAGATGTTTTCTTGTTTTGGTTGTTGTCAGAGATGGATGATTCTGTGAAACACATGTTAAAACTGATTATCGAAGATGATGTAGCTACAATTAAAGCTCCTTCTCCAGGAGGAAAGTGACCTCCTTTAGAAAATTACTGTATATGAGGGAGAGCTAAGAGAAGCTAATGAAAAGATGTGAATGTATGAAGAAGATATTTCTAATATTAAGATTGAGCTTCAAAGAAAAATATTAGTTAGCAGCTGCCACGTCATTAATTTTCTCTCAAAAAGGCGATTCTTAAGGCGATTGGTTTAAGTTTATCGGGAAAGTTTGTTGCGGCGGTGCTTGGTGGTTTTCACGGTGGTTTTGTGTTTTTCTGGGTTTTTTTTCTTTTCTCTCTTCGGAAGGAGAGATTCACGGTTTCTAGTTTCACTTGATTCTGATGTCGAGTGAGAAGTTGAAAGAGGGTATGGATATAGATCCGGGTTCGAAATTAAATCGTAGTCCGGTGTGGCCAACAATTGGAGAATTAATGATGAGATCCAGGGATTCACGTTCTCAGCTTAGAATGGAGATGGTGAGTGAAGATGTTCAGGGGAAATCCCAAAATCAGAACTCAATAGAGATTGAGAAGTTAAAGGATCCGGTAAAGCTCCCTTCAAATCAAATACAAATGGTTCCATCTAGCTATTCTACTGCAGTAGGAGTTGGTAATACTGAGATAAAGTTGGATATCACGGAGGAACATGGAGAACAAGTTGGGCTTCTTCTAGATGCGGAGATGCCGGAGACTAAGCCACTTTGGACAGACTTGTTGGTTGGGAAATTTCCCAGTAAGTACTCAAATCTTAAGGATATCTTCAAAACTGTTAATAAGATTTGGACGTTGGGGAATAGGAATATCAAAATAGAAGTTTATAGATCTTAAGGATATCTTCAAAACTGTTAATAAGATTTGGACGTTGGGGAATAGGAATATCAAAATAGAAGTTTATAGAGTCAGTGATACTCTGGTAAAGTTTCGAATCCCAGATAAGAATACCAGGGATAGAATACTGAAAAGGGGTATGTGGAGTATTGAGGGTTTACCAATGATATTGTCAAAATGGGCTCCAATTGAAGAGTTAGAAGGAATAGAAGTCAAGGTGGTTCCTATATGGATCACCATCAAGAACGTGCCTAGAACAATGTATCATTGGAAGGGGTTAAGTTGTATATCAAAGGTAATTGGGAAACCAATAAAGCTTCACCCAGAAACGATTCAGTGTGTGAAGTTTGATGAAGCTAGAGTATTAGTGGAGGCAGACATTAATGCTCAGTTACCAAAATCCTATAAATTCAGGTCGATGAGATATGGAGATTTTAGTGTGGATTTCCTGTATCCGTGGGTGCCTCAAAGGTGTACTAAGTGTTATAAATGGGGGCATGGTGAAGTTTCATGTGAGGAGAAGAAAGTTTCGAATAGTACACTAGGAAAGGAAGAGGTCCAGATAAGAAGTGAGGGGATTGGAGAAAGAGGTAATGATCAGTTAGAAAAGAACCTTGCTCCAGCTGAATTTCCTTCTCCTATGGAAAAGGAAAAGAATAGAGTTGAAAATGGAGATACGAAGGATATAAAGAGTAGTGTGCGGATTATGAATACAAACCAGAAGGAGGGTTCTTACTCTAAAACAATTGGAAAAGCAATTGTTACAAGGGAGGATGCATTAGAAGAGTTAAGAATGGTGAAGGAAGGCTTAAGACAGGTTAGTCCAAGCTTGGGTTCTAAGGATGATATTGGGGATATGATGAATTCAAAGTATAAAGAGGAAAATGGTGAAGGTAGCAAAACCAGGGAAGGAGAGGTTAAGGATAATAAAGGCTCAGATGAGGAACAATGGAATACGGTTCCTTATAGTAGAAGTGAAAAACAGAAAGAAGTAACAATGGTAAATCTGGGATTCAAAATTCCATTATCTCCTTCAAGGTTTGAAGCTTTAGCTGAATCAATGGAGGAGATGGAAATGATGGTTTCAACTGAGGATATATCTTATGAAGAGGGGAATAATGACGAAAGAGAGGAGAATTATGATTCTCAAGTGGAGAAGTATTATCATGGAGACTCAAAATTTAAACAGAAGGAAAAAGAAAATGATGGAAAACAAGGAGGAAAAAGGGGAAGAGGCAGGGGTAGGAAATCGAAGAAAACATAAATGTCTATGTTTTGTTGGAATATAAGAGGGATGAATAAAAGGGAAAAACAAAAAGTTATAAAAAAGTGGTTAAATAATTCTGAAGCGATGTTGGGTTGCTTTATAGAAACAAAGGTTAAAGAAGAAAAAGTGGAAGAGACAAAAAACAGGATATGTTCAGAGTGGTCTTTACTAACAAACCATGAATATCATCCTTTAGGGAGAATCTGGATAATTTGGAAGGAAGAAGTGGATGTAGCTCCCTTATTTAAGAGTAACCAATTGGTCACTTGTTCAGTTACAATAAAAGGTAAAGGAAATTTCATTTGCTCCTTTGTCTATGCGTTGAATAAGGAGGAAGAAAGAAAGGAGCTGTGGGAGGATTTAAGGGTTCATATGGATTCTCAAATCATAAATAAAAGGCCATGGGTGATATGTGGTGACTTTAATGAAGTACTAGATATTGAGGAGCATTCAAAGACTCTACCTATATCTAGTTATACCGGAATGAGGGACTTTCAAGAGGTAGTAAGATATGGTCAGCTGGTCCCTATATCTAGTTATACCGGAATGAGGGACTTTCAAGAGGTAGTAAGATATGGTCAGCTGGTCGATCTGCGTTTTCACGGTCCCCTTTACACGTGGAGTAATCGGCAAGTGGGAGATTATATAAGTAAAAAATTGGACAGATTTTTGGTGAACGACCATTGGTCCTCATTATTTCCGGAGTCTTATTGTGTGTTCGAATCAGGAGGAATATCTGACCATCTACGTGGGAGACTTCAAATATTTGAAGAGAAAACTAAGAGAAGATTTCCATTCAAATTTGCAAACGTATTAACTAAGTTTGAGGAGTTTTTACCGGTGATAAGAGAAGGATGGCTTGAAGAGAAGCTGTTTGTTTCAACTACTGCTACTTACAGATTTTCCAAAGCTTTGAAAGGTTTGAAAGGGAAGTTAAGACAATTGGGGAAAAAACATTTATTTGATATCTCTAATCGAACAAAGCTGGCTTATGAGGATTTATGCAGGAAACAAGTAGCATGTTTGCAGAATCCGACAGATACACTTATCAAGGAAGAAAAAGAGGCGGCTTCAAGATGGGAAAGAATCTCAATTATTGAAGAAAACTTCTTAAAGCAGCGAGCTAAAGTACATTGGTTAAAGAAGGGTGATATGAATAATGCATTCTTCCACAATGCTATAGCTTCTAGAAGGAACATAAATTCAATTATGGAGGTTACGGATAGGAATGGAAATGTGGTGGAGAATATGGATGAAGTGAAGGAAGTGGCAGTTGCTCATTTTAAAGAGTTCATGAATTTGGTTCCTGAAAACTATAAGAGCTGTGATACTCAAGAGTTAGAGATGCTAGTTGATTACCGATGTATTGAAGCGGATGGACGGAGGTTAATTAAAGAGGTCACTAGTGAGGAAATAAAGGAAACTTTATGGTCTATGCCTAAAGATAAGAGTCCGGGTCCTGACGGCTATACAACTGAGTTTTTCAAGGCGGCTTGGAGTGTTGTAGGAGATGACTTCATAGTCGCAGTGAAAGCTTTCTTTATTACGGGGTTTTTACCAAGAGGGATTAATTCTATGCTGAATATCTTAAGAGTGATGGAAATTCCAGAGAAATACATCACATGGATCGAGAAATATATAACTCCGGCGACTTTCTCTGTACAAATTAATGGAGAATTGACGGGGTTTTTTTAGAATGCAAGAGGCTTAAGGCAAGGTTGCTCACTTTCTCCTTTCCTATTTGTAGTATGTATGAATGTTTTGTCGAAAATGATTGATATAGCTGCAGGCTCAAAGAAGATTGGTTTTCACCCAAAGTGTGAGGAAGTTAAACTTACTCACCTCTGTTTTGCGGATGACTTATTGGTGTTTTTGGAAGGAAATAGAAGCTCAATAGAAGGAGTGGTAGAAGTACTGAAGAATTTTGAATGTATCTCAGGGCTGCAAGCAAGTATGGAGAAAAGTACTCTTTATGTAGCTGGTATGTCCGAGCAACAAAAGCAAGACCTGAGAATTTCCTTTCCGTTCGAGGAGGGTAAACTACCAGTCAAATATCTTGGTTTACCTCTTCTTACAAGAAGAATGATGAGGGAGGATTATTCCCCTTTAGTTGAACGTCTTAGATCCAGATTTACTTCTTGGAATATGAGGCTTCTATCTTATGCTGGGAGATCTTTGTTAATAGCCTCAGTGATAACAAGTATTATCAACTTCTGGCAAGCGATCTTTCCGTTACCATCTGAGTGTTTAAAAGAGATACAGGTACTTTGTGCAGCATTTCTTTGGGACGGACCAAATTTGAACCAAAGGAAGACAAAGATATCATGGAGTAATTTGTGCTACCCGAAAAGTGAAGGAGGTCTAGGATTTCGTTCCTTAAAGGACTCAGGGAAAGTCCAGATATTGAAAGTTATTTGGAGATTAGTATCTAGTTCAGACTCACTTTGGGCGGACTGGACCAGAATAAACTTACTAAAAGGTGAGTCTTTCTGGAATTACCATAACACTAATGTAGGTACCTGGATATTTAAGAAGCTTACTAAAAGGTGAGTCTTTCTGGAATTACCATAACACTAATGTAGGTACCTGGATATTTAAGAAGATGGTGAAACTTAAAGACACAGCAATGTCAATGCACAAAGTAAAAATAGTATCACGAAATCAAGCTTTCTTTTGGTTTGATAACTGGAGTGAACAAGGACAATTATTCGCTCAATGGGGAAAAAGAGGAACAATGGAGTTAGGAGTTCCTTTGAATGCCACAGTCTATATGGCTACAAATTGTATAAGAAGAAGAGAGCATCGTAACGAAAGTCTTAGAGAGGTTCAAAAAGAAGTTAATTCTCTAGCAGGAAAGTTGTTAAGCAATGGAGAAAAGGATATTCATTATTGGAAGCAGAGGGAGGACATTTATGTTGAGAAATTTAATACAAAGAGTACATGGGAGATGGTTAGACACACTAGAGAGAAGGTGACATGGGCTAAATCTGTCTGGTTCAAAAAAGCAACTCCGAAGCATGCGTTTATACACTGGCTGGCATGTTTAGATAAATTGGCCACTAAAGATAAGATCAGGAGATGGAATAGGCAAGTAGACCCAACATGTATCCTATGTAACTCTGAAGCTGAAACAAGGAATCATCTTTTCCTTAGGTGTTCGTATTCGGAAAACATATGGCGGAAACTAGTAGGGAGGTTATTGGGAAGAGATTATACAACGGACTGGGAATCCTTACAAGTTGTTTGGAAACGTTTTGAGAAGGACAAAGTCAAGAAGTTTCTTCTTCAATACTCATTACAAACAACGATTTACAACATATGGTTAGAACGGAATAGAAGAACTCATGGAAATGCCGGGAAGGATCCGGGAGGTTTGACGCTAATGATAAGAAGGGGAGTAAAGAATAGAATTACTGCTGATTTGGAGGAAGATAAAGGAAAACAGAGGGATGCTATGGTACTATGGTTAAGTCTGGAAGAATGAGTTGAAGGAAGGGAAGGGAATGGAGTAATTGTAATAATGAAGTAAAAAGAGTGTTTAAAAGGAGTAATCCATGTAAAAAACAGTTTTTTGAAATAAAGTTTAACATTAATTCAAAAAAAAAAAAAAAAAAAAAAAAAAAAAAAGATTGAGCTTCAAAGCTACATGTCCATAGATACTGAAGCTCATAAAAATAGTCTTGATTCTAATAAAGTGGACACTGAAGAAGAAGATGATGCAGCTACAGAGGAAGAGAGTAGTGGTCTTAGCAACATGATGTGT
Organism: Physaria fendleri; assembly: GCA_036630335.1. Taxonomy (NCBI): domain Eukaryota; kingdom Viridiplantae; phylum Streptophyta; class Magnoliopsida; order Brassicales; family Brassicaceae; genus Physaria; species Physaria fendleri. The sequence continues at coordinate 55,847,610 of CM071716.1, read as the reverse complement.
AAGAACAGTGAATCTGTTGGAACGGTGGTTTCTAGATCTTGAAAATATATTGTAAATGATGAATAAAGTATGTTGATATTGTAAAAACCAATGGTAATATTTTCTAATTTCTCAATACTCACTATAAACAAACAAATCCATGAAAATCACGTAGCATAATAGTAGTAATTAATAAGTCTTAGGCGTTTCAAAAAATTGTTGCATCGGAATCATCTAATTAAGAACAATTTCCTAAATCAATAAGAGCGACGAAGGCAATTTTTAGGGCTACAGTGATATTGCGATGATACTACCTTTCCCGATCTCTCAACGGTGCCTCTTAAGTCGGCGACCATCCTTCCGCCAGATCGTGTATCTGCCGGTGACCATGAAGGCGAAAGCAAAGAAAAAGAAGACCGTTCTTCCCCGAAATCCAAATCTCCTCCGAGCAACAAATCCCCTCCGACGATGAAATCGACGGAAGCTGCTCCTCCTGCTGTCGAAATCGAACCTCTCCAGGTCTCATCATCGATAGCTCCACTATCATCGACAACTGAGGTTAGCTCTCCACTGGCTTCAGTTTCGAATCCCAAGAGTGACCTGGATAGCGAAACAGAGGCTTCTAAAGCCAACCCTGAACTTACAAAACCAGTCACAAACACCAGCTGAGCATTCGATTCCAGAAACCGAGCCAACAACCCTTCCAACGGCAACGACGTCAGTCAAACCCGCTGAGATTCAACAGACTCGTGAGAGTCAAACCTATTTGCCCCATGGCAAAACAAATGAGTCAGAATCAACTGCCTCAGAACCAGGTAACACGACTGTCACAGAAGTATTACCATCAAACCAAAGATCTGTTAATTCATGGTCTGAACTTGTCCAAGGACACACCAAGAAGATACGGGAAAAAGGTGAGAGTTCCATTCTTCCAACGGGTGAAGCTTGTGTTAAGATGCCTAATTCGATCATTTAAAATAACAGAAAGTCTTGGGAATGTTTCATCCTTGGTCAATTCTATCATCAAGCTCCCTCCATAGGAATTTTGCATTCAATCGCAAATGGCATATGGAGCAAACATAACAGGGACATCACTGTCTCGCATATGGAAGGCAATGCCTTTTTGTTCAGGGTGCCAAATACAGCAACAAAATAATTACAAAAAGACTGTGGCAGTTCGAGAAACAAACAATGTTTGTAGCCAAGTGGGATCCAGGGGTTATTCCTGTAAAACCTGAACTATCAGCTGCACCTATTTGGTTAGAGCTCAGGAAGTGCCACTACAATGCTTCAACGATGAGGGTCTAGGACAGATCGCAGGACTAGTTGGTGACCCAAAGTTCCTCCACGCTCAAACTAAAAACAAAACCAATCTGGAGGTAGCAAAGGTGTTCACACCAGCCTCATTTTCCAAAGCAGACATTGACCACATCATGAACTACCAGTTCTCTAATGCTCAGATCATGGAGGCTCAACGTGTATTCACAGCTGAGGAGATTAGAAACTGTTTCTTTGCTCTTCCCAGAAACAAATGTTGTGGGCCAGACGGTTATTCTGCCGAATTTCTTAAAGCTTGTTGGTCAACAGTAGGGCAGGATTGTATACGTGCAGTATCAGAATTTTTTGTCTCTAGAAAGCTCTTAAAGCAATAGAATTGCACTTCTATTGCTTTGATCTCCAAGCGCCCAAACGCAGATAGAGTCTCTGACTTCAGACCCATTGCCTTGCTAAACTCTCTATACAAAGTGATTTCAAAATTACTAACGGAAAGGCTAAAATCACTCTTGATGCCTATCATATCTCCTGCTCAAACGGCGTTAATGCCTGACAGACTCTTGGCCGAGAACGTCCTCTTAGCATCAGAATTAATTCAGGGATTTGGCAGGAACAACAATAATGCAAAGGGAATGTTAAAGGTTGATCTAAAGAAAGTGTTTGTGTAACAGCCCGATCCCGCTGCAAAGCAGAAACGGCGCACTTTGGTCCCAGACTTCCTTTATTAATACATTTTTCGGCGCAAACAAAGACGATAAATTTTAAACCTAAAACTTTACTTGCAAAAAAAAAGATTAACAACAAAAGGATGAGCAAACAGAGTTTACTCAGCGAGGAAAACGAACTTGAATCCATTAGAACAACTCATTGTGTAACAGCCCGATCCCGCTGCAAAGCAGAAACGGCGCACTTTGGTCCCAGACTTCCTTTATTAATACATTTTTCGGCGCAAACAAAGACGATAAATTTTAAACCTAAAACTTTACTTGCAAAAAAAAAGATTAACAACAAAAGGATGAGCAAACAGAGTTTACTCAGCGAGGAAAACGAACTTGAATCCATTAGAACAACTCATAACCTAAGGGAAACGCATTCAGAGTTCCTCACCTTTGCCACTTTAAAACAGCTAAACACCACTTTGAAATGCACTTAACTCGCTGGTCCTGAAGCTCCAAACGAATTTCCTTTGACCGAGGATAGAATAATGGATTGATGACGTCCCTGATGAATAAAAACAACTTATCCAACCCAAAAACCAGACCAGACAGTCATCAAACTCAAACCGGTTAAATATGGAAATCGACAGAAATAATCAGTCTCGAAGTTACCACCATAAACCTTAAAAATGCCGTCCAATTCCAGTCTCCACCATTCAGAATGACCTCTTAGATGTCGTGAAGCCATCCACCAAGTTTCACGTTGATCGGGTTCAAGACGAGCATCCTATTTCCATTTGAATACACGCTGGTCCAGATCGCGACAGATTTGAAGTACCTCAGAAAAATAGGAATAACTCTCAGCTCATGGTACCAAATCATGATATTCCAATTGAAACATCTAGATATTGGTCTTGGATAAGTCTCCAGAATTTTTTGTTAACTTTGGATATGATTTGATGGGTCGAAACTCCATTCTCCTACAGTATGTCGATTCTGTCTACAACTCTTCTAGTGGAAACTCTCCTTTTCTTCCTCCTTCTTGTCTATACGAAAATCCCATCTTTTTTCTCTTCTTTATCTTTCTCAGCGGCTAGGTTTAGATTAGAGGAGATATTAGGGAATAAAAGGAATTAGGGTTTTTGTTGCAGCAGTAGTATCGTAAGATCTAAGTAACTCAACAATTCTCTTATTCAAGTCACCTAAAACGAACTCTAATAGCCTTTGAATAGCTAAGTGTTCGATTTTTAGAGAAAGAGATAACTCTTTTATTAATCAATAATCGGTTGTCCTTACAAAGAAACCCTCAGTCTCTATATATAGGAAGGAAATACTTGCTCTCAAAGCTAAATAATAATTAGAAATTCAACTTAACGAAATAAGGAAATTATACGAATCCTGCTACATCAGGTCGCCCGGGGTGGAGGAAAAGGAAATTATACGAATCCTGCTACATCAGGTCGCCCGGGGTGGAGAAAAATTCGAGGACGAATTTTTCTGCGCCATTGTCCTCAACCCCATCTTCATTGCTTGATTCGTATGGGACCAAGTGTTTGACGTTAAAGACGTCGGAGGTGTGCAAGTGAGTAGGAAGCTCTAACCTGTAAGCATTATTATTGATCTTCTTCAAGATTTTCAAGGGTCCGATATTGCGTGCCTTGAGCTTGTTAAATGTATTGGCTGGGAAACGCTCTTTAGTCAAAACAGCCCAAACCAAATCACCTTCACTGAATTGTACTTCACGTCTATGAAGATCTACAGCAGCTTTGTATTTGGAAATGGATGCCTCAAGATTTTCTTTGACTTTTTGATGAATTGCAGCAAAATCTTCGATTATATCACACGCACGTAAATGATCTCTGGTACGGTCTGGTGCCAAGTGCAGATCAGATGGGCATCTAGGAATCATCCTATAAACCACTTTGAAAGGACAATAACCCGTACTTCGATTAACAACATGATTATGGGCAAATTCAGCTTGACATAATATATAATCCCAAGACTTAATGTTCTCACCAACTAAGGAGCGAAGCATGTCACCAAGTGCTCTGTTTGTAACCTCGGTTTGGCCATCCGTTTGGGGATGATATGCTGAACACCAAGTGCTCTGTTTGTAACCTCGGTTTGGCCATCCGTTTGGGGATGATATGCTGAACTCATATCCAAGCTAGTACGCAATAAATGCAGAGAGATCTCCAAAAATGGCTCAAAAATCGTGTGTCTCTATCGGAGACGATTGATAAGGGCAGACCATGAAGCTTGTAAATTTCTCGAAAAAATAAGACTGCAACTTGAACAGCATCTGTAGTCTTTCGACAAGCTATAAAATGTACCATCTTCGAGAAACGATCCACAACAACAAAGATTGAATCATTACCTCTTTGTGTGCGGGGCAGACCAAGGACAAAATCCATACTAATGTGTGTCCAAGGTTGAGTCGGGATTGGAAACGGAAGATAAAGACCTGCATTTGTTGCTTTTCCCTTCGCAGCTTGACAAATTCCACAACGTGAAACATAGCGTTCAACATCTCGTCTTAAACCTGGCCAGAAATATGAGGAACTAACCAGTTGCAGGGTACGATCACGACCCACATGACCCTCGCTGTGCAGTTCTTTGATTAATTGCAGTCGTAAACTACTAGCAGGTATGCATAATTTGACCCCATGAAACAAAAATCCATCCATAAGAAAATAATCTGGACAATTACCATGAATAGCTTCTTCCCAAATTTTCCCACAGAAACTGTCGGATGCATACAGTTCTGAGAGTGAGTTGAATCCTGGTACAGAGACATGTAAAGTAGACAAGAGTGAATGTCGACGACTGATATGCCTAGGATTTTACCCATTCTAACGTCTTATTTGCAGGCATATTGATATCCTTTT
>CM071716.1:55702682-55717718 GCA_036630335.1 Physaria fendleri | reverse complement strand
AAGCTATTACCATTTCTATTTTTCTTTTTTGTGTTGTCATGAACAAACCTCAAATTTTTGTAATTACCCTATATAAGCATATCAAAATCTAAAGGACTGTAACATAATCCTTCACTTAATAGGAATTTCCTGAACTAATATTGAAAACATGCACTACAGTGAAGCTATTTCATGATTTTCAAACGGGCGTCTCAATTGCTATTGTTATAGCCTCGCTGTAAAAAGTTAAGGGATTTGACGTTTACTCTTACCGATGTAAGGGGAACACGAATTTGGGACACATTGTGATGAATTTGGGTTAACATATAGAGGATAACGAATTTGGGACACATTGTGACGTTTTGGGGTTAACTTATGATAAATTTTTGACTCCTTCCTTGGAAACTGGAACGCGGCTAATGATTATAACCTAGTTGCGTCCCAAAAACGTCGCAAGCTGTGAAAAAATAATATATATATATATATATCTTATTATATAAAAGAGAACGCGTTTAACGTGAGTTCGACACGTGTCAAGTGGATACATTACAGGATATTGACATGTGTCAATTTAATTAAATATAACCGTTGATTTCTAATTTCCAAATATAGTAATCTTAATATTTAATTAATCAAATATAAAATTAACATTTTTAAATAATAGCAATATTTAAAATTGTCATTTTCTATTTTGAAAATACTTTTATTATTATGAACAGAAACTTTTATTAATATAAAATTGTTAATTTTCATTTAATATAAGATTGTTAATAAGGTTATTTTCTATTCTTGGTAATGTCAAAGTATAAAATAATAAAATATAAAAAGTATTAAGGTAAACTAATATGTGTTACCTTAATACGTAACATATAAATTTGTTAAGCTTTTAAATATAAAATAATTAATTTGTCAAATTAAAAAAGTTAACATTTTCAACAATGTTAATTTTTAGATAGATATTATGGTAAACTAAGTATAAATAGATAGTAGTTTGCAATCTCATCTCTCCATCCTGTATGGTCCCGTATGCTCTGATCGATGAAATCATAAGATAAGAATACAAGAAAGAGAAACATGGAGATGGAGGCGTTTACGTTTAGTGTTTAGTATCTGTTTCACTGGCTTCAAGCACTTGGGACAAAGTAGGTATGATTCTGTTTTAACATCATTTTAGTAACATATTTATGGTTCATGGTTTGTAACCAGGTCTGTATTTTGATTCGGTTAACAATCTATTGCATAGGTAATATTGAATCATTAAATTTACTGTAATATGTCTTATATTTTTAACTTTTTTTTATCTCAACATAATAATAAATTTAATAATCCTAGAAAGATATATACCTTAGACCACTTAGACCAATTAATCTGAGATCTCATAATAATACTATAATAATATTTAGTTAAAATTATTAATTAATAAAACCCGTATATCACACGGGTCATCTACATCTAGTTATATATAATCGTTAATCGGTCCAATTTTTTTTTTTTTTTTTTTTTTTTTGTCACGATAAAAATTCCAATCTCTTCCACATATTTTCTTTTTAATTTCAAAATTTATATACATATACTTTCAAACTAAATCTATTGTATTTTCTTTTCCAAAAACTTCTAATTCAAGCTACAGATTTTCAGATTATTAATTTATTTATCAATCTATCATTATCAATTATCTTGTGTGTGCACCTAATTCTTTTTCCATCTACTATATATATTCTATATCACAAAAGTCTTTACTTTGTATAAAGATATAGATATGAAGCCCATTGATATTAATACTCACAGTAAAATTTGTCGAGAATTTTTGTTATGAATATGTATCATATGAAACTGCTCGAATGAACCCAAGGTAGTTCGGTCAGGCAAGTGGTGATTATCGCAAAATATCTGAATCCTTCATCTTTATCGTCTTGAAGGCATACTCGCATATTTGACCAATTCCAGACTTATCCTTTTTCTTGCACAATCAAGTCAGTTTACTCGGGCTCCTTCTTTGAAGTTGCTCGACCGAACCCATGCATGCTCGACCAAACTCTCATCTCGACATCACCTTTGTCTTTGATCTTATCTCGGGACTTCAAAATTTCTAAGTCCAGGCTTCAGAAGGTCCAGTTAAGTCCCTACTTTGTCCTTTGTCCTTTAAGTGCTGATTTCTCTTTTCCTCCTTTCGAGCCATTGTCTCCCTTCTTTCATTTCTGGATTAATATTTATGATAAATAAAACAAAAACACCCTGAAAACACCGGAAAGTAGGGTGAAAAAACGATAAAAACATCAGGATATCAACAGCTTGTGGTTTTCGTTTCAGACGAAGTACCAGAGATAGTCAAAGGAGATTCAGGGAGGTTCAGACAGACAATCAAAACTTGTTGGAAATTCGGTTTAAGTTATTTTCTTTTCACATGTTTTTGTTTCTCATAGATATCAGATTCTTGTTTGATCAAGGTGATTCCTTTTTGTCAGTTCACAGAGAAAGGACATATCTTTGTCAAAGTTACGTTCATCTTGTGGACTAATCAAAAGATGAAGCTGAACCGAAAATTTCACTGAATGGAGGAGTGTCTAAAGAAATGATTGTTGCCTCTAAGCCATTAAGTTACAACACATTGAGTGGTTAAGAAGTCGCTGATGGTCGGAATAGCTGGGATTCATTGAAGCACTTTGTCTCTGAGGAGCGATTGTTATCAGACTTTGAATGTTCCAACAATGTTAGGCTTATGGTATCAATTGTAGACACAAGTATCAGAATCCCTTTAGTTGCGCAAGGCCGAGTTTTTATGCTTTTACGCAGACGGATAGTTCAACTTCAAGAAATTATGGAGTTACTGGAATTGGTTTTGAGTATAAGCAAGTGCCTTGTAGAAATAATGCTCGATCAAATTTCATTAGTCGACCTTATATGAGATTAGGAGATCAGATTTGATATAATTGCAACAAGATTAAGATATAATATTATATGATTGCGTATTATATTTATTGTATCCTTTTATATAAATATGCATGTTGAGTTATTGAATAAAAAATCTATTCTACAATGTAATCTTTCAAGTTAATATGGTATCAGAGCAGGTTTGCTCTGGAGTTTTGATGTAGCGGTCAAACTCTTTTTCTTTTGTTCTTTTTTTTTAAGCCAAATTCTTCCATCATTCAAGTTCTTCACGAACCTCTAAATCATTCAAGCTCGTCACGAGTCTCTGAATCTAAGCCAAAGTGCTTTTGCAATTTAAGTCTACAATAGACCTTTGAATTCTTTCATTCAAGCTCTTTATGAGCCTCTGAATCTTAAGTCATGTGCTTCTAAAATTCAAGTTCATATGAACCTCTGAATATATGCTACGATATCTCTGTTTTCCACCACTTCGCTCACCTTCTTCGTCTTCACTGTCGTTTTTTACTCTGTTTTTCTTTTTTTTCCTACAAACTTCTTCTTCTTCTTCTTCGTTTAATATTTTTTATGTTATCGTTACTGTTCTGCATCTCTCATGATGGACCATACGAACCTAGATCTCACCCCAAAGGCAATTCTCCATGGAGAGCTCAACCACAACCTCAAGTCATTATCAAGCTTGGAGTTGCTCCATCCCCTCCAGCTTGAGATATAGGGGATATATGAGATCATATTTGATATGATTATGATATGATTGTGATAAGAGTAGGATATGATATTATATGATTGTGATTCTCTCAATATTTTATATTTATTGTATCGTCTCATATAAATATGTACGTTGTGCTATCGAATAAAATAATTCATTCTACAATGTAATCTTCTTTGTTTAATATATAGGAGATATAGGAGATCAGATTTGATATAATTGTAACAAGATTAATATATGATATTATATGATTGCGATTTACTCAATATTTTATATTTATTGTATCCTCTCATATAAATATGCACGTTGTGCTATGGAATAAAATAACTCATTCTACAATATAGTCTCCTTTACTTAATATAATATCAGAGCAGGTTTGCTCCGGAGTTTTGATCTAGCGGTCAAACTCTTCTTTTCTCCTGTTTATTGTCTTTTTTAAAAGCTAAAGTGCTTCTCCAATTCAAGTCTACAATAGACCTCTGAATTATTTCATTTAAACTCTTCACGAGCCTCTAAATCATTCAAGCTCGTCACGAGTCTCTGAATCTTAAGCCATGTGCTTATAAAATTAAGTTCATATAAACCTCTGAATCTATACTACGATCTCTCTGTTTTCTACCACTTCTCTCACCTTCTTTTTCTTCTTCAATGTTGCTTACCCTTTTTTTTTTGGCAAACTTCTTTTCTTCCTTTTTCTTTTTCTTCTTCAATGTTGCTTACCCTTTTTTTTTTGGCAAACTTCTTTTCTTCCTTTAATATTTTCTATATCATCTCGTTATAATTCTGCATCTCTCATGATGGATCGTACCGAAGATATTGATTCTGAGATATGTTTATTAAATTCAAGAACTAGCAGAAATGTTCATAACAAGTCTCCAAAACTCGCTCTATTTGCAACAAACATTTCAAATACAGAATTCGACAAAGCTAAAGCAGTAGGATTAGCAGATACAATAATAATGAAACTGCTAAGAGCAAGCATGATAGGCACGTGTCTGCAACAAATTTTTGAGCTGAGAAAGACAAGACGACAAAAGCTGAGAAAGACAAGACGAAAAAATCTTGACGGATCATCGCCCGTAACACTCAAGAGCTTGCTTACTGTGAAAAAGATTCTTGTGGTGGACGATAATATAGTGAATCGAAGAGTAGTTGCAGGAGCTCCCAAGAAATTTGGAGCAGAAGTGGTTTGCGTAGAGAGTGGTCAAGTTGCTTTGGGTTTACTTCAAATTCCACACGGTTTTGATGCTTGCTTCATGGATATTCAAATGCCTCAAATGGACGGGTAAACCAGAAACCTCAATTACTATTATAGTCCTTTGGTTTGGTCTTCAACTACTAGTTGATCCTTTGATTTGTTATTTGATAATTTGTCTACTAGGTATGAAAATTTTGTTAAAGACTATTGATTGTTTTTGTCTATTGATTCTCAGATTTGAAACAACTCGTCAAATAAGAGACTATTGATTGTTTTTGTCTATTGATTCTCAGATTTGAAACAACTCGTCAAATAAGGATGCTGGAGAAGGAAGCTAAAGAGAACACCAAGCAGGAATGCCATATACCGATTTTAGCGATGACTGTGGATATGATTCATGCGACCTACGAGCAATGTCTGGAAAGTGGAATGGATGGTTATGTGTCTAAACCATTTGAAGAAGAGGACCTCTATAAGTCTGTTGCCAAATCATTCCAATCCTAAAAAAAAAAAATCTCAGGTTCTTCGGAGTTTCACTCTCTTGGCTGAGTTTTTGGTTTGTGTACATATATGTTTACCAAAAAAAAATACAGAGATTTTGAGCAGGACCGGTTCGGAGATATCGGAGGCCTAAAACAACTTGAAAAAATGTGGCCTAAATACTTATGTTAACATAGTAAAAAAAAATTTTTAAGACAATCTATATACTAAAACAACATTGTTGTGCACTTTAATTTGTATTTTTTTAAAAATCATAGATTTAGACAATATTTTTGAAAAAAAAAATGATTTAGACAATATTTGTTGAAAATTACTATTGATTGATATGGATTTCTTTAAAAAAAATATAAAAATTAATTGGATGTGGTTAATTGTGATGTAGTGGAAAAAAAATCTCTAACAAAAAAAATATGTTGCTATAAAAAAAAATACTTAAAGGCCTGTTTATAATTAGAGTTGGTTGAATAGAGGAAGAAGAAAAAAATATATATATATATCTTCAACAAAAAAATTATATACCCGATTGAGTGGGAAGAAGTTTAGAAAAAAAAATCACTTTACAATATTTACCGGAAAAAGAATAGCCTTGCAACTAAAAAACATCGAACAACCTACCTTAGCACCACTTAAATTACCAGTTTACCACTTAACCACTACACCAAAAAGAACCCCCAAAAGAACCTACCTTAGCACCACTTAAATTACCAGTTTACCACTTAACCACTACACCAAAAAGAGCCCCCAAAAGTTTTAAAGATATCCGAGGCCTAAATCAATTGCTTTGTCCGCCTTATGGCAGAGCCGGACCTGATTTTGAGGGTTGTTTTCTCCAAGTATTGTAGCTTGAGAATGACCAGTATGTTGTTGTTGTTAAACGACAACGTTCAACTGTAAGTGTTGATCTTAGCGTCAGTATTAATCCCACGGGAATCAAGTCGTGTTGATTGTATCAGATTTGGTTAGTTAATTAAACATATGTTTCGTGTAAATTTATAATAATCACGGTTATAAAATCTTTATCCGGAATCGGACCAACAATAAGAGAACCGAACTGACCACATTAGTCTGTCTGGAAGAAATTAGATTGTTTCGAAGAGAACATAAAGTTATAGGGACATGTGGGGGGTCAGAAAATTGACACATCCACATTATTGTGTCTTTATTTTTGAAAAAGGACTATCAAAATCGGAAGGTCCATAATCAGATTGTGATGTGAGAATTAGGACATCTCCAAGTGTGAATAAAAAATAAAAGTTATTTTTATTTAATTTAATAATCAGATTGTGATGTGAGAATTAGGACATCTCCAAGTGTGAATAAAAAATAAAAGTTATTTTTATTTAATTTAATAAAATAAAGAGAATTTTTTTTTTCGGCAAAATGAACAGAATTTAAAGCGATTGAAATGAGGAGGGAAATAAATGTGGCTGATGTGTGACCGCAACGAACACATTACTGTTGTCACGTGATGTTGCTACGTAGATACACATATACAAGAAGTGTTAAGTTGTTGATCAAAAAGAAAAACAAGAAGTGTTACCCATTTGTTGCGAATTTAAAAGTTGTTGAATGTTGTATCTAAAAAAATAACTTTATATGGTGGTGCGTTTATAATACACCGATATTAGCTACTTCCAGATATTTTCTCTAAGATTTAACGTCCCAATTTTAAAACGATACATACTATTATGTATTTTTTTTAGAATGGAGTAATTGTTATTATTAATTTACTAATTAATACAAACAGATATACAATTGAAAAAAAAAAAAGATTTTTGTGACAGTAATAATGACTCCAACCAAACGTACATTTCTTTTAGAAAATAAAAGTAAACGGCGTTAAAAGACAAAAAAAAAGTAAATAAAAGTAAACGGCGTGAGATAACGTATGTTATAAAATCTGCTGAATCAAGATAATGCGTGGCCAATATAGCTTCCGCAATTAACGGCGTCTGTTTTTTCACATTTAACTTTTTTTTGTCGTGTGACTTTAATTTGTGTTGGTCAAATTAGTCATGATAAGATTAGTAAAGATTTAAGAACATGCTAAAGAGTGTTATTAAATTATATCCCTAAATTATGGATAAAAAACGAAAATAAAATAAACGGTGGATCTTAAAAATGTCTTTAGCACGTTGTGATGATTCTGGTGGATCTTAAAAATGTCTTTAGCACGTTGTGATGATTCTTTCCACTAGACTGACGCTACATTAGTAGTGAGTCTAGTGACTAATAATTTTGCAAAATTCTGATACTTTCAGATCTAGCGTGTACGTTCAGTTATAGACATAATAGTAGTTAATTTACATCAAAAAAATAAACATAGTAGATAATTTAAGGCTTCAAATTGTTATGAATTAGAGCAAATGTTAAGCCTCAGCGTTTTTAAGGTAAGTGTAACTGAACCTCAACGGATCTCTTTTCTTCTTTTATGTTTGTACTTTGTAGATTAGGATAGGAACTTTGTAAATGAAAGAATATACAAACTTTAAATAAAGAAATAGTTTTTTTTTTTTTCTTCATGAAATTGTATGGAAACAAAGAATTATTTAGAGACATTTACTAGTATAGCAAAAAAAAAAAATGAAAATAGCATAAAAAATAAATTCGGAAAATAGCACAAAAGAGAAAGAAAAATGACTATTATTCCTTATGTCTTGTTTTGGTAGGCAAGACAGAAAAAAAAAAAAAAAAGAAAAAGAAAAAAGAAAAGAGTACAATGACGAGACAGTGCAGGTCAGGTGATACCGCGCTGCGCCATTTGATCAAGTGGTCATGGTTCGAGTCACAGTGGAGACAAAAAATAACATTTGCGTTAAAAAAAAAAAGAAAAGAGTACAATTTTTCTCAGTCACATACAAGCTATACTAGTAACATACACTCTATACTAGTCAAAACTTAAATGCTACTTTTTAATATATTTTTATAATTACGCTTCCTTTTTTCTTCAGAAGTATAAATTATTTTGTTTTAATTGATTAATAATAATAATAAAAAAGGGTATGATTTTATGATCCTTACTCTTTTGGTATCCGTATTTTCTCTTCATCTTCCTCTTTTGGTATCCGTATTTTCTCTTCATCTTCCTCGATCCCCGCCGATTCTTTGCCAATCTCTTTTCCTGTAACAAAACCTTTTCTTTTCTTCTTCTTCTTCCTCTCCAATGCCTCCATAAAACACTAGATCAAACAAAAATTATCATTTTTGAAGGTCGGTGCTTAAAGTTCAAGTGTATATTTTTCACCGACACAAATGAAAAAATCCCAGTTCGGTACTCTCTGTTTCTTCATCACTTTCATGCGGTTCATTGATTTCTCCATTTCGCAAAACGGTGTCGATGATAAGACTATGCAATCACTCAAATCGCATCTGAATCTCACATCAGACGTCGATTGGTCCAACCCTGATCCGTGTAAATGGGTTTCTGTTGAATGCGATGGGAGTAAACGTGTTACTAAAATTCAGCTTAAACAAAAAGGTCTTTCTCGTTTACAGACTTTGAATCTACACGACAATCTCTTCGATTCTGTACCGAAGAATCTCTTCTTTGAATCTACACGACAATCTCTTCGATTCTGTACCGAAGAATCTCTTCTCCGGTATGAATTCTATTCAAGAAATGTATCTCGAGAACAATCCGTTTGCTCCTTGGCAAATTCCAGAAACCATTAAAGAAGCTACGTCTCTGCAGAATCTGACACTCTCCAACTGCAGCATTTTTGGGAATATCCCAGAGTTTTTCGGCCCTCAGTCACTTCCAAGCTTAACGAATCTGAAATTGTCTCAAAATCGTTTACAAGGAGAGTTACCGGCGAGCTTTGCTGGTACTTCGATTCAGTATCTGTTCTTGAATGGTCAATTGGGTGAAGATAAACTTAATGGATCGATCTCAATATTGAGCAACATGACTTCACTCGTTGAGGTATCTCTGCAAGGAAATGATTTCTCAGGTCCAATTCCTGATCTTTCTGGTTTAAAATCTCTCCGTGTGTTTAATGTAAGAGAGAACCTTCTCACTGGTGTTGTTCCACAGTCTTTGATTCGTTTGGATTCGCTTACTACTGTGAATTTAACCAATAATATGCTTCAAGGACCGACTCCTCTATTTGGCAAATCAGTTGGTGCTGACATAAACAGCAAGACGAATAGATTTTGTACTGAGTTAGCTGGTGTTCCGTGTGATCCTCGTGTTGGTCTTTCTCGTTTACAGACTTTGAATCTACACGACAATCTCTTCGATTCTGTACCGAAGAATCTCTTTTCTGGTATGAATTCTATTCAAGAAATGTATCTCGAGAACAATCCGTTTGCTCCTTGGCAAATTCCAGAAACCATTAAAGAAGCTACGTCTCTGCAGAATCTTACACTCTCCAACTGCAGCATTTTTGGGAATATCCCAGACTTTTTCGGCTCTCAGTCACTTCCAAGCTTAACGAATCTGAAATTATCTCAAAATCGTTTACAAGGAGAGTTACCGGCGAGCTTTGCTGGTACTTCGATTCAGTATCTGTTCTTGAATGGTCAATTGGGTGAGGATAAACTTAATGGATCGATCTCAGTATTGAGCAACATGACTTCACTCGTTGAGGTATCTCTGCAAGGAAATGAATTCTCAGGTCCAATTCCTGATCTCTCTGGTTTACAATCTCTCCGTGTGTTTAATGTAAGAGAGAACGATCTCACTGGTGTTGTTCCACAGTCTTTGATTCGTTTGGATTCACTTACTACTGTGAATTTAACCAATAATTTGCTTCAAGGACCGACTCCTCTATTTGGCAAATCAGTTGGTGCCGACATAAACAGCAAGACGAATAGATTTTGTACTGAGTTAGCTGGTGTTCCGTGTGATCCTCGTGTTGGACATAAACAGCAAGACGAATAGATTTTGTACTGAGTTAGCTGGTGTTCCGTGTGATCCTCGTGTTGATACTTTGCTTTCTGTAGCTGAATCATTTGGATATCCAGTTAAGTTAGCGGATAGCTGGAAAGGAAACAATCCTTGTGTGAGTTGGCTTGGGATTACTTGTTCGGGAAGTAACATTACAGTGTTTAATCTGAGGAAACAGGGTCTGTCAGGGGTGATCTCCCCTAGTTTGGCCAAGCTTACTTCGTTAGAGACCATTTATCTTTCTGATAATCAACTCTCCGGGCCTATACCGACTGAGCTTACAACGTTGCCTAAGCTTAGGACACTTGACGTTTCAAACAACAATATTTATGGAGATGTGCCAAAGTTTCGGGATACTGTGAATNAAGGAAGAACCTCCTAGCTCACCGGGTGGTTCCCCTACAACTTCAACGGGAAGTAAACCTTCAGGTGGAAGTGGTGGCAGTGAAACATCTAAGAAATCAAACAATGGCAATGTTATTGTTCCTGTGGTTGGTGGAATTGTTGGTGCATTGTGTCTGGTTGGGCTTGGCTTGTGTCTCTACGTAAAGAAAAGGAAGCAACCGGCTAGAGTTCAGAGTCCAACCAGCAATGTGGTGATTCATCCGCATCATTCAGGTGACGATGATGACATTAAACTCACTGTTGCAGCTTCTAGTCTTAACAGTGGCGGAAGAAGTGATAACTGCAGTCGCAGCGAAAGTGCAGCAAGTGATGTTCACGTTGTGGAAGCTGGGAACATGGTTATATCGATACAAGTCTTAAGGAATGTGACAAATAACTTCAGCGAAGAGAATATTCTCGGGAAGGGTGGTTTTGGGACAGTTTACAAAGGTGAACTTGACGATGGAACAAAAATAGCTGTGAAGAGAATGGAGTCCTCGGTTGTGACTGAAAAGGGACTTGCTGAATTTAAATCTGAGATCACAGTTCTGACAAAAATGCGCCATCGTCATCTAGTTGCGCTTCTAGGGTACTGCCTTGACGGGAACGAAAGGCTTCTTGTTTATGAGTATATGCCACAGGGAACACTGAGTCAGCATTTGTTTCATTGGAAAGAGGAAGGCCTAAAACCACTTGACTGGACTAGACGGGTGGCGATTGCATTAGATGTCAGTCGAGGTGTCGAGTATCTGCACACGCTTGCGCATCAGAGCTTCATCCATAGGGATCTAAAGCCATCAAACATCCTTCTTGGTGATGATATGCGCGCTAAAGTCTCTGACTTTGGGTTAGTTCGTTTAGCTCCTGAGGGGAAATACTCCATTGAAACAAGAGTTGCTGGGACTTTCGGATACCTTGCCCCAGAATACGCAGGTTTGTAATCTCTTTGAGCTTACCCAAGTACTAAATCCGTAGGATAGCAGCCAGCAAAGACGAAAATGCCTTCAAAAACGCAATCGACCCAAACATCACCCTCGATGAAGAGACCTTAGCCAGTATAGAAAAAGTGTGGGGGCTTGCTGGCCATTGCTGTGCCCGTGAGCCTTACCAAAGACCCGACATTCCTCACATTGTTAATGTACTTTCTTCACTAACTGTCCAGTGGAAACCCACTGAGACAGACCCGGATGACATCTTTGCTGTGCCCGTGAGCCTTACCAAAGACCCGACATTCCTCACATTGTTAATGTACTTTCTTCACTAACTGTCCAGTGGAAACCCACTGAGACAGACCCGGATGACATCTATGGGATAGACTACGATATGCCACTTCCGCAGGTGCTTAAGAAATGGCAAGCTTTCGAGGGACTTAGCCAGACAGCCGATGACTCGGGATCTTCGTCTTCTGCTTATGGAAGTAAAGATAATACGCAGACAAGTATCCCAACTCGTCCATCTGGATTTGCTGATTCATTCACTTCTGTGGATGGACGTTGAAGAACTGTTAAAAACGTTTTGGTAATAGAGGAAGACGAAGAAGATGAAGCAATGTGTGATAAATTTCTCTCTTTTTTTATCTTTTCTTTTTATTTTATCGCTGTTCTCCTCAGAACCATGTATTATATTGTCTATCAAAATCATCTCATACTGTTTTTTTCAGCAAAGAAATACTTAATTGATAAACATTCATACAACCAAAGCCTTAACCAAAGATGGAACACTGAATCAATGCAAGCGTAGTTAAAAAGCCAGAACTTTGTTTTGAGATCTATTGATCACCGTTAGGGAAAATTAAAAAGGAGGAGCAGAGACAAACAAGAAGTCTCTTGCAAAAGAAGATAAGACTTGATGATAAGTTGAAATCCCTTATTTCTTTAAAGCCCATACCTCCTCTGTGTTTGTCTTTGCACATTTGATCCCAACTTTTCTAGCCAAGATCCTTATCTCATACTAGATTTTCGCTGTGATTTATTTCAATATTAAATGATGATTTATTTATTTTATGCCTTATCTCATACTAGATTTTCGCTGTGATTTATTTCAATATTAAATGATGATTTATTTATTTTATGGCTAATCACATGTTTATATTTATTTTAAAATTTTAATATTATTTAGAAGTATAAATAAAAAAATTTATCTAAGCTTTTTAATATAGACCTAAACCAAAAATATCAAACCTGGATCCAAAATCAAATTATATAAACACTTGAACATACTATTTTCTCCTTCAATATCCAAATAATTGAGTTCTATCCCGAAGCGAACTCGATATTTGAGAGTATACAAAAATATAAGCATAAATACATAGTATATCATATATTTGATACATTTAGGTAACAATAATAACATTCATGTATTTATTAGTTTTCTAGATTAATTTTGAGAAATTCATTTTTTTTAATCTTGCTTTCAAAGGGAACCAACCCGAATCTAGCCATCAATATTATTTATCCTAAATCCAAAATACCTAGGACCTGTTTGTTTCTCCATCCCAATCATTCATTTGAATGGACCATTTGAATGGAGATGATGAATGATGTTTGTTTACTAACAAAAACCAAATAGTTAATGGTTAATTGAAAATAATAAATACCAAATGTATATTTTAGTAATTAAAAATTAACTTACCAGAAATATTAATTGTAATTCTAAAAAAAATAGTTAATGGTTCAATATTTTGTGGCAGAAAATTTGTAACTCAGTATATTTTTTTGCAGGAAAATCGGGTTTCAGTATCTTTTGACAGCAAAATCGCGGTTTACTATATTTTTAGCAGGAAAATTTCGATTCCGTAGCTTTTGGCGGGAAAATTACGGTTCTAATGTTTTGGCCAAAAAATTATGGTTTCGTAGGTTTTGACGGGAAAATTACGAGAAATTAAAATTGGACCATCTCCATCCAAATGGTCCAATTAGAATCATACAAATGAATCTCAAAATTTAGCCTAAATTTCTTTTTTTTTTTGGTTTAAAATGCTATATTGATTAATCTAAATAAAAAGAATATTTACAAACTTAATGTTTGAGTTTGTGTAAAGTAAAGTAGGAACTAAAAGTTTAAACGACTATTAGAAAACATAGGCCGATGTTTTCCTTTAGTTCAACGAGCGTCACTAAAGTAAGTTGAAGTCCATCACCTCCAGACCGGGTCTGATTCAAGTTCCGTAGGAACAGGGTGAGCGCCACGAATTCTGAGGGTGAGCAACGAGGGGATGGTGCGAGTGATTGTGGGTGTCGGTGTCTGAGCAGTATTGTGAACTCTTCCATTTCGTTCACGCCAAATATAATATATCGTAGCTTGAAAGAGGAAGCGGATAATAAGGCTCTGTTCTTTAGAAGTTTGATGCCACCGAAGCCAAGAGACTAGTGTATTCCAGTCTGAACTGAAGCTTGTACCCATAAAGGGCTCACCGAGACTTGCCCATATTGTGTAAAGAGTATGGACAGCTAAAAAATAAGTGGTCACGCGTTTCATTTGCAGTACCACAAAACACGCACACTTGTGTTTGTCCCCATCTTGCAGCTCTGCCCCAGTAGAGAGACGGTCCAACATAGCTAACCAAGTTATGAATGCGTAACGAGGGTGAGAGAGAGCAGACCAGACCACAGTCGCCCACTCCTTTCTCGGTCCACGATGCCGTAGCTGATCCCATGTCGCTTTAGTAGAGAAGTAATCCTTGTATGTGTCAAATGGTTCATTTCAATGAGTCATCCAAATGATTAAAATTTATTGCTAAACAAACAAACATGGTCATCCAAATGATCCATTTGCATCCAAATGATTAAAATTTATTGCTAAACAAACAAACATGGTCATCCAAATGATCCATTTGAATGGATCATTTAAATGGATCATTTGGATGGATATATCAAATGGAGAAACAAACATAGCCCTAGTTGAAATTAGAAACATCATAAATCATTTTCTATGATACACACAAATTGATGTTTATTTTAATAGCTTAAATTATTTATCTTTAAAATATTAAAATGATCATTATAGATAAAGATGAGCAACATATCACATATACAATCCATAACGAAACCAAAAATATCAAATTCAAACCCGTATAAATTTACATAAATAACTGAACGTTACATTTTTTTTTATTATACACGAGTAACACCTCCGAACATAACTGAATATGTGAGGATATCCGTAAATATTCGAATTATGACTATGGCCCTGTTTGTTTCTCCGTTTACAATATCCATTCAAATAGTTCATCTAGATGAACCATTTGGATAGATCATTTAAATGTTGTTTGGTTAGTTTTTGTATATTCATTTAAATGCTCCATTAGGATGAACCTTTGTTTGTTTGGATAGTTTTAACAAATTTTCATTTCCATCCAAATGGTTTTAATGAACAAAATGACAAAAGTACCCCTATTTTGTTTAATGTCATTTTAAAGCATAAATACACCATAAAGCATAATCATCATAAAATTCACCATAGTTATATCAATCTCTAATCTTAATCTTA
>CM071716.1:55546597-55561743 GCA_036630335.1 Physaria fendleri | reverse complement strand
ATCAGAATCGGTGTAAAGATCTGGTAACGACGGAGAAAGATATGAAGAGGAAAGAGAAGATAAGAATGAAGAAGACGAAGGCCAAGTATTGGTATGCTCTGTTGTTACTTGTTAGTCGCCCCTTACAAGAAAACAGAACACAATAACAGACTTTTCAACCTATCTCTTTATCTTTGTCTATATATGACGTGCTTACTCGGATCTTGATTTTTTTTAATAATTTATCGTTGATAGTATCTCACTTAGTATGGCCCATTCGTTTTCTCATCCGAATGGGTGGTAGAATCCTTGATTGCTCCGACGGCTTTACGTAAGCCGTTAAACGTTGCCATCTAGGGATATGTCAGAATCGGTGTAAAGATCTGGTAACGACGGAGAAAGATATGAAGAGGAAAGAGAAAATAAGAATGAAGAAGACGAAGGCCAAGTATTGGTATGCTCTGTTGTTACTTGTTAGTCGCCCCTTACAAGAAAACAGAACACAATAACAGACTTTTCAACCTATCTCTTTATCTTTGTCTATATATGACGTGCTTACTCGGATCTTGATTTTTTAATAATTTATCGTTGATAGTATCTCACTTAGTATGGCCCATTCGTTTTCTCATCCGAATGCAACATCTGGATGTAGATGTAGATGTTAGCATTTGGATGCATATGCTAGATGTTGTTCGTTTTTATATCATCCGGATGCAACATCTGGATGTAGATGTATATGTTAACTTAGTATGGCCCATTCGTTTTCTCATCCGAATGCAACATCTGGATGTAGATGTAGATGTTAGCATTTGGATGCATATGCTAGATGTTGTTCGTTTTTATATCATCCGGATGCAACATCTGGATGTAGATGTATATGTTAGCATTTGGATGCAGATGCTAGATATTAGCATCTGATGCAATTCGTTTTGCGTTTGTAATGGTATCTGGATGACATTAATTGAAAATGACCAAAAAGGCATGCTTTTATTCTAATAAATACTATTTAATGCAAATTAGTGATAATCAAATTATTATTCATAAAATAATTTTACTTTTTACGGGAAATGATGTTTGCGTGTTTTGACAGAAGAATTATGTTTGTGTGTTATAGACGGAAAATCGTATTTCTGCGTTTTTTGCAGAAAATCGTGTTTTCACGTTTTTGGCAGAAAATCGTGTTTCCGCGTTTTCGGCGGGAAAATCGTGTTTTCGCGTGTTTGGCGGAAAATCGTGGCAGAAAATCGTGTTTCCGCGTTTTCGGCGGGAAAATCGTGTTTTCGCGTGTTTGGCGGAAAATCGTGTTTCCGTGTTTTTGGCAAGAAATCGTGTTTCCGCCTTTTTGGCGGGAAATTGTGTTTGGCAGAAAATCGTGTTTCCGCGTTTTCGGCGGGAAAATCGTGTTTTCGCGTGTTTGGCGGAAAATCGTGTTTCCGTGTTTTTGGCAAGAAATCGTGTTTCCGCCTTTTTGGCGGGAAATTGTGTTTTCGCATTTTGGCGGGAAAATCGTGTTCCGCGTTTTTGGTGGAAAATCGTGTTCCACGTTTTTGGCGGGAAATCGTGTTCCGCATTTTTGGCTAAAAATCGTGTTTCTGCGTTTTTGGTGGGAAATCGTGTTCCACGTTTTTGGCGGGAAATCGTGTTCCGCATTTTTGGCTAGAAATCGTGTTTCTGCGTTTTTGGTGGGAAATCTTGTTTTTGCGTTTTTAGCGGATAATCGTGTTTTCGTATTTTCTGCAAAAAACCGTGTTTCCACGTTTTTGGCAGGAAATCTTGTTTCAGCGTTTTTGGCGGGAAACCGTGTTTTCGTATTTAAAGTGAGAAATCGTGTTTCTGCATTTGGCGGGAAAATCGTGTTTCCTCGTTTTTGACGGGAAACCGTATTTTCGCGTTTTTGGCATGAAATCGAGTTTCTGGGGTTTTGGCGAAAAAATCGTGTTTCCGTGTTTTTTACGGAAATATATTTTTTGTATGAGTAAAATGTGTTTTTTAGTTTTATAGTTTTAATTTGTTATAATTGAAGGGTATTTTAGTCTTTTGGATTTTGAGATGCAAATGCAGCATCCGGATGCTCATTTTTTTAGCAGCTCAAATATCTCATTTGAGCATCTCAAGTATCTCATTTTAACATTCAGATGAAAATTTAAATGGAAAAAAACGAACAACATCTGAGTGTTTGTATCCAGATATTGCATCTGGATGAGCAAACGAACAGGGCCACCGTCACTTTTTATATTCTTTTGATAATGATGAATAAATAAATAAAACTAGTACTATTGTTACGGGAGCCTTAATTTTCATTATTTTAAAATTAAATTAGTTATTATGTACAAGAATTACTTAAGTAATCAATTTACAATAGATAGATATTTTGAATTTGCAGGATCAGGATCCCTTAAAATCTCAACTTGATAAATATGTATTTAATTATGAAATATATACAGAAATAGTTGTAATCGCATCCAAAGTTATCAACTAAATAACCAACTTAAATTAAATGGTAATTTCAACCAAAAAAGTTAATATTAATGGATTAAATATTAATATTATCAATTTAAATTTTTGAGACTTTGACCAGGATTTTTTTGGGTCTGTCTTTGACCAGAGTTTAACTCTATCAAGAATAAATAAATAAATCTATCTATTGTTAATTAAGCAACTGAAAATAAATTGATTTTGAAAAAAACATGATTAAATAAAGCTATATATTGTTAATTAAGTAATGAAACAAAAAAAATTAAGTAATGAACTATATGTGGAACTTGCTTGTAGAGTTTTTTTTTTTTGTTTAATTTTATCTCCAAGAGATTTTTTTTTTGTTATGAAGTAGATATACACTAATTAAAAACTCTAAAATGGTTATTTTAATTTAAAACTCTTAAAATAATTCGTTAGATAAACTTCATTAACAGAAATGAGTTGGAAAAAAAACTTCATTAACAGAAAATTTAAAATTACTGACAAAAAGAAAATTTAAAATTAATTTAAGATTTTAAAAATATGATTTTCCAAACGGCATATTTTATAAACAATTTTCTCCAGAATAATACAACCTCATCACCTGAATTCTCAAATTACATATAGAAAGAAAAAAGGTTAATTATGAAATATATATAGAAAACAGTTAAAACACACAAAAAAAAAAAAAATCAATATTATCAACTTTAATAACCGACTCAAATTAAATGGTAATCCCAACTAATAAAGTTAATCAAAAACGTAGCAATTAATTAAAAAAGATTCCTGTATATCCAAAACACACCAAAAAAAGGAAATTTCCATTTTTTTTGTTTTTATCTTCTTTTCTTCCCAAAAAATGGAAATATATATTATACATTTTAAAACTTTTTTAAAAAAAAAAAAAATCCCTTAAATAAAGGAAACAAACAATCTCTGCTTCTCTATAAATAAAATACTCTTGTGTAATCAAGATTAACACAAATACTACTTCTCCTTCTTCTTCAGTTCCTTAACAATGGGTGCAAACTTATCTCACCAACATACAATCATAACATCAAGATCAGAACTCGAAGAAGAGCTCAATCTCTTTCGTCAAGATAAATAACATCAAGATCAGAACTCGAAGAAGAGCTCAATCTCTTTCGTCAAGATAAACTAATCTCTTCTTTCAAACGAAGCTATCAATCTCTATTACACTCAAAAAAACTCTGTTTCAACAAATCAAGTTCAGAACTCAAGAACAACATCTGAAGATTCAGATTCAGATTCGAGTTTGTTTCCTCTTCCTTCGTATAGATTTCTAGAGGATTCTTCAGATTCGAGTTTGTTTCCTCTTCCTTCGTATAGATTTCTAGAGGATTCTTTTGAAGCTGCTAAGTCTGTTTCAGTTGAGTATAATCTATGGTTAATAGTGAATATTCAGGCTAGGAATGAGATAGCTTCTAATGTTCTTAATAGAGATCTATGGGGAAACGACGCTGTTTCGGGTATTGTTCAGTCCAAGTTTCTCTTATGGCAGGTGTATAATGATACAACCTTAGGTCAGAAAATTTGTAGTTTCTATAAGATTGAATGTGTTCCTCCGGTGGTTCTTGTTATCGATCCGATTACTGGTTTGAAGATGACTATGTGGAGTGGTTTGATTGAAGCTCAAGGTTTTGTTGAAGATTTGGTGAAGTTTACGGAGAATGGTCCTCGTGAATATATTGCTTCTCAGGCAAGGAACATGAGTATGGAGGTTTTGGATAATTATTTGCCAAGAAGAAACAATAATCAAAGCCCTGAGCCTTCTTGGGGTGAAGAGTTCGAAGAGGAGGATAATTCGGCTTCGAGACACAGCAACGAGGATACTTGGGATTCGAGAAACAGTGACGAGGATACTTGGGACCCAAGAAACAATGACGAGGATACTTGGGTTTCTAGAAACATCAACGAGGATACTTGGAACTCAAGAAACAATGATGAGGAAACTTGGGGTTCAAGAAACGACAATGAGGAGACTTGGAGTTCAAGAAACGATAACGAGGATATTTGGGCTTCAAAAAAGGACAACGAGGATACTTGTGCTTACCCTCCACCTTCTTGGGGTGAAGAGTTTGAAGTGGAGAATACTTGGTCTTCAAGAAACAACAACGATCAAAACCCAATTCCTTCTTGGGGACAAGAAAATGAAGATCAAGATTTATCGTCAAGAAGAGACGACAGTGATGACTTTGTTCCTCCTTATATTGGAGAAGAATACGAAGAGGATAAAGCTTGTTTACAGTACCCAGTTTTGACAGAGGAGCCAAAGGGAGACTGTGATCAAAGTCTTTTGTGTAGTCTCTGTGTTAGATTCCCAGATGGTAGGAGAAAACAGAGGAAGTTTCTCAAGACCGAACCCATTCAGCTTCTATGGTCTTTCTGCAATTCTCACATGGAGGAATCTGAGGAAAAGGCTTTTAAGCTTGTGCACGCGATTCCCGGTGCTTCCAAGACTCTAGATTATGGAGATAATGTCACGTTTGAGCAATCTGGTTTAGCTAATTCAATGATTTCAGTTACTTGGGAATGAAATTTAAACCTTTTAAACCATGATTATGAGTTTTGAGTTTATCGAACATGTTGTTGAGTTGTACCTTCTTTATACCTTTTTGAAGAAACAATAATATTTGAATCATATCATGTTCAAATTTTATATTCAAATCAAGTCTCTTGCTTTTGATTCTATAGATTAGTAACAAAATTATGATTTGATGGACTTTTACATTGAAGATGTAATTGAGGAAGATCTATATTTAGTTTATCTGCATCTTTCATTAGTGCTTCTTGTCCTGCAAAGCCCTTAGAAGTTGTAATCGCTGGTGTTTGTTTCTCTCAAACGTTAGTTTTTAATGCTCAGTTTTCAGATCTGATGAACTTTTGTTTAGTAATCCAGTTTCATGCTATGCTTTTAAAGTTGTGTACATGTATCTGTCTTGTCTGTTTTAAGTCTTTTTACTGCCAAAATTTTACTTTTTATCTTTCTGTTTTGTTCTATACACTTAACCCCTTTTAATCTGTAAGCTTAGTATGAAGGAATATATTATGGTTACATATTGTGCTACATTGTTTTGTTCTCTGTCTCTTGGGTTAGGTTCTTTTTTTGTTCTGTTTAGAGATTCTACTTTTCATTTGTTTGCAAAGTGATTTGACATACACAGACAATAAGCTGATGTCAATGAGAGCATACACATCTAGAGTTAAATCTGATACAGTTTTGTAATATTATCATAAGCATGTTGATGAAACTTAATATGGTAGAGTAGCAGTTTTGTAATATTATCATAAGCATGTTGATGAAACTTAATATGGTAGAGTAGTTAGCATCATCAATCATGTAGTATTGATTTGTCAGCTTTTTGTATGGTTTGCTCTGACTTTATAAACCCTGATGAGCTATCAATGCAGTGTATTTTGATAGCTTTGAACCAGTTTCTTCAGGTTTGAAATCACATTTGGGTCTTCAATGCAAGTAAACAATACTGTTTTTTGTTGGAATAATTCTTCAATAACCGATCTGGTTGACTCGGTTTTGTCCCATAATTTAAACCGTTTCGGTTTATATTGTGTTTACTGAATCTACAATATTACGAGCTATTAGCTGAATCTGGACCAGAAAGTTGTCGGAGACAACAGTATCATCATCATAAAAGAGGAAAGCTGATTTGGTTTGTAAGCATTATTACTATTTGTAACTTTTTTTGTGTGTATTTTTAATGATTTTTTAAGAGTAATTATTGTCACCCATTTGTAATCATATTGGTTTTATTATTGTATTTTGTCGTTTGTTACCTTTTTATTGACATGAATTGCAAAAGGTGTCTCGTTGATTGATATCCGACAAAAGAAAATATATATACATTTCTCATGTGAAATTTTATTAATTAGTACCATGTAATATAATTCTTCAGTGAGAACATATATCTTTAACATAAATCTAACATCATAAAATCAAGAGAATTAGCTATTAATTGACCCAAAAAAAAAAGAATTATATATTAGATCAATTTTTTTTTCTTAATATTTAGAAATTTTTCAACCACAAAATGTCATTATAGGTAGGGGCTAAAATGTTGTCTTCAAAGTCACGTGAGTTATGAACTGAAAATTTGCTTTTGGCTCGATTAGTGGAGACAGGAGAAAGTGATACATCATACATCATATACAATACTTTTTTTGTTTTCTTATACAGATATGTAATAGTTTTTTTAGGATTAGTTAAATAGTCTATTAAGTTGTTAAATTTTGTTAAGACCTAATTATGAGATGGTGTATATAAACTCATATCCAAAACATTAAATCACAAAAAGAAAACATTATTCAATCCAACTAAACTGTTCGGTTCTTCTATTCGATTTTCTCGAATTTCGGTTCTTTAAAAACGTTTCCATTTAAATATTTACTAATTTTGTTTCCAAAAAAAAAAAAAAGTATTCACTAATTTTTGATTCAATATGGTTACTTTAAAAAACGGAACAAATAACCCAAAAAAAAAAGAAAATTGGATTTGATTCACGTTTTGTGATTATTTATAACCATAAGTACCTATTTAATTATATTAAAAATATCTAAAATTACATTAAAATTGATAGATTTAAACATATATTTTTTACATTTGACAAAAAAAACATATAATTTTTACAAAGTAGCCAAATATAAACAAAAAATCAAAAATATCTTATATATAAATATTTAATATTATAACTAATTATAATTAAAATGCTTTAAAATATTAATTAATAAAATATTTCGTATACGTATTCGGTTTGAGATTTCGGTTTTAGATTTTTTCTGCCACCCAAAACTATGGATCCTGAAAAAAAAAAAATCATTTTTCTAATAATTTATTTTTGGCCTGAAAAAAAAAAAATCATTTTTCTAATAATTTATTTTTGGATTTTGTTTAGTGATAGTGATACTTGTAAGTTTGTAACGATCAGTTGGTAACAAACAAAAGGCACCAAATGTTATGATTAAATTAAAATTTTGAGAAATTATCATTAAGCCAATGATAATACAATGTTTCTTCACACTTTACATCAAAAAAATCGTATAAACATACGATGTACGATGATAAATAATGGGCCCCACCCACCCGATTTGGACCATTTGATTAAGACCTAAGTTTAGTGGTAACTGGTAAGTGTAATGGGCTTTTGCTTCGCGTCTTCGTTTTCCAAACTTTTCTTCTTCTCTTTCTCAATCTCTCACTCATTGCTTTTAAACCAAAACTCAAAAACTGTTACTTCCCTCTTTCATCATTTCTCCAAAAAAAACCTAAAATTTTCTCACAATGGATTCTCCTCAGGACCACATTAACTCTCCAGGTTTCGTAATCATTCACAATGTGTTTAGGGTTTCCTTCTTATTCTTCCAATTTTGCATCTTTCTTCCTCTAAATTTCAGTTTCTTCCTTCTCAGATTTATCATTTGTCTGCTTCTGTATAAAAATGATTTCTTTATGTGTTTATGCAATAATGGTTTCTTTGTCTTTTAGTGTCGATTTGATTAATGCTTTGATTGATTTCGCTTTCTGATTTTTAATTTATTAATAAAGTTTTGTTTTTTTGTAAAGGGTCTTTGTAGAATATGTACTGAGATTTTTTTTGTAAACCCTTGTGGTATAGGAGGAGGTAAGAGTCATGTATGTACTAAATGTGGTTGGAGTTATCCAAATCCACATCCTAGTGCTAAAAACCGTCGTGCACATAAGAAAATTTGTGGAACTATCAAAGGATTTGAGTATGTGAATGCTAATGTATAATGTATGTTTAATGATGAGGTAAGGTCCAATCTTTGACTCCGAAAAGGCAAAACAGAATCTTGATTTGAAGCAAGAACACTGCTTGGATGATGAACAAAACAACCCAAGTAAGACCACATTTTGTTGTGTTTTGGATGGAGAAAGTATAAATGGGTCAGTGTTTGTTTCTTTATTTGAATGATGATGGATAATGTATGTTTAATGATGAGGTAAGGTCCAAGAGGTTGTGGAAATATCAAAGGATTTGAGATCTCTGACTCCGAAAAGGCGAAACAGGATCTTGATTTGAAGCAAGACCATTGCTTGGATGATGAGGGCGAATCAGAATCTTGATTTGAAGCAAGAACACTGCTTGGATGATGAGCAAAAAACCCCAAGTAAGACCATATTTTGTGTGTTTGGATGGAGAAAGTATAAAGACTTGTGTCATTGTGTGTTTCTTTACTTGAAATGCTAATCGATAATGTATGTTTAATGATGAGGTAAGGTCCAAGAGTTTTGGACAATACTGATGAGAGAATTGGTGATACTTCTGAAGAGGATGTGTTTACAGATGCTGTTTCTGAATTTTCGAGATCTGATTCTTTTAAGGAAGAGACTGCTGCTATAAACGGTGCAGCAAAAGGTATTGAGAGATGATGTTACCTTCTGATGCTAATGAGTTTTCGGTTTTGTTGCCATTAGGCTTTCATGTTTTGTTAGTATGTGTCTGCTTTATTTTGACTTTATAGCTAATGAATATGGAACTTCTCAGGTGAAACTGAGCAGTGTAACAATTCATCAGTGGGCTCTGTGATGAAAAGCTCTGAAGTGGTTCAACAGAGCTGTGAAGTTCCGCCTGCGGAAGTCCTTGAGAACAATGATGCCCCGAGTGTAGTTGAAGAAGCTTCTGATAATCGACAAGGTGTAGAGAGTTTTACTAAAGAACACTCTATATCATCTGAAACTGTGGTTGAGTTACCACAGGAAGCTCAGGTCACTGACCGTGGTGATTCCATGTCAAATGCTGGATTAGAGACAGAATGTAAAGAAAAGTTAACGGAAGAGTGTCACTGACCGTGGTGATTCCATGTCAAATGCTGGATTAGAGACAGAATGTAAAGAAAAGTTAACGGAAGAGTGTGAATCTAAGGTAACATCTGCATTAAGAAAGAGTGAGGACATTTCAGATTCATCTTGGAACGATGATGTGATTTACTCGGACGTGGAGGGTCCCTATGGAGTTTCATCAGAAGCAATGAGTATCATTAATCCTAGTAAAGCTAGCTGCATAGTCAGTGAGGATGTTCCAGTCCATACTTCTCCGGACAAAGCTGATGCAGAACCTTTTGTTGAGAATGCTGAGATCTCTTTGCATGGAATCAAAGGCCGTGACGAGTTTGAAGCGAATCATTCTGTGAATCCTTATCTTACTGAGACATGTAAGGGAGAAGAATGTGAAACAGATACTCTTACTGAGACAGATAATGTAGGAATTCAGTCTGAAGGCTTAAGTATTGGCGCAGAGGTTCCTTCATCAGACAAGCTTCTTGCTGGAGAAAAAACTGACCCTGAAGGCCAAGCTGATTTGGTTGCTGTCGAGGAATTTTCCAAGGCAGAGAACATAATGCTACCTAAGATTGACTTTGAAGAGAGTGAATCATCATTAGGGAATGTTCAAACCATTGCACCAGAAACCTTGAGAGTTTCTCTACTTGCTGTAGATTCTATAGTTGTTGACTCAAACGCTGATGTGAGCAGTGCAGCTAACAAAACTAGTTTACTTGATCTCGCTGATCATGAGAGTGAACTTATTCGAGCAAATGCTGTAGCTGAGGAGGAGAGTGAACTTATTCGAGCAAATGCTGTAGCTGAGGAGGCGAACAACCCAAAAGACACTCCGAGTTCTGAATCGTCTTGCTATATTTCTCCGGTGTCTGTTGTCTTCGAGGGAGATGATACAAATGATCAGATAAAAAGTTCAACAGAAACATCTAAAGACTCTGCCCTCCAAATCAGTGCTTGTGAAAGCAAAGATGAAGTTAGCAGAGAGATTAACAACGAGCTGCTTGTCGAGGAAAGCAGTTTCATAAACAAAACAAATACAGCGGAACATCTTATAAGCCATTCTGAATCCATAGGCATTGCACCTGATGACACTGTTGAACCACCTAATCAGAAGTCACTCGAAAGCGAAAGGACAGAGTTCAATAGAGTTGTTGGTGGTTTGGGGGTAATTCAAGCAAATGAGATTGATAGTAATGTCAAAGCACACGACTATTATGCTGAGGTCCCGGTGACAATAGAATCAAACGATCATCGAGATTTTGGAAGATTGCAGAATCTTTCAGAAGCTCATATCAGTGACAATAGAATCAAACGATCATCGAGATTTTGGAAGATTGCAGAATCTTTCAGAAGCTCATATCAGACCTCTGGTTTTAAGTCCACTAGTCACTAGAAATAACACATCTAGTCCCTTTGAATCCAACATCGGGTCGATTTCAGGTATGTATCCCATCTTCTATGAGCAAGAACCCAAAACAAACTACGTCAATTAATAATAGCCAAGTCAATTTTTATGTATCCCATCTTCTATGAGCAAGAACCCAAAACAAACTACGTCAATTAATAATAGCCAAGTCAATTTTGATGGAACAGGTGGAGAAAACAAACCAGAAAACGCAGGTCAGAATCAAGAGATCACGTTGGAGAAGACAACAAGCTGGAGCACATCAAAGGAGCAACACGTCCCGCTAAAGAACCTTTTGAGTGAAGCAAGATCACCAAGGCTGCAACAAGCAAAATCTCATCATGACAGTAACAACATACCGAAAGTGAGAACAATATTGGGACAGGAGACATCACCTGAAGACGAAAGCCGCTGGCCAGAGAGAAGAGAAGTGAGTCAGGAATGGAATTCGCCAGCAAAGTATCCAGTGGATTTAAAGAGAGAAGAGAGGAAAGTGAAAGGAAGACCCTTTTGGGTTCCATTTGTTTGCTGCTCCAATGTTAAGTAAATCCAAGCCATTTCCTCTGCTATGGAATTTGAACTCGAGCTTTCTCAATTCCTTAAGAAGAGCTTACTCAATACCTAGAAACTCTTCTCTTCGCTGCTCTTTGCCCTTGTCTATCAATGGCAACACGACACAGACCAACACTCTTCTCCACCACCGCCGGTTTCTCAATTCATTTATACGGCGGCTTGAACTTCCCGGTTCGTGTCCTCTAGTGTTGCTTCAGGAGGATGGAGACTGGAGCAAAGAACATTTCTGGACTGTAATTCGTTTTCTCCGTCAATCCTCAAGAATTCACCAGATTCTTCCTGTAAAACTTCATCTCCTACATATCTATCTCTTTCATGAAACATAAGAACACTAAAAATGATTGATCTTTTTTACCTTTCAATTGCAGGTTTTTGATGCGTGGAAGAAGCTTGAGCCTTCGAGAGTAAGTGTAGCCAACTACGAGAAGATTATAAGGTTTTTATGTGAGGAAAGATCAATAAATGAAGCAATTAGAGCTTTTCATTGTATGACTGATGATCATGAGCTAAGTCCATCTTTGGAGATATATAACTCAATCATCCATGGTTATGCTGGTGAAGGGAAGTTTGAGGAAGCTATGTTATACCTGAATCAGATGAAGGAGAATGGTCTGGTTCCGATAACCGAGACATACGATGGCTTGATTGAAGCATATGGTAAATGGAAAAAGTACGATGAGATTGTTTTGTGTCTCAAGAGAATGGAATCTGAGGGATGTGTCCGTGATCATGTTACTTATAATTTACTGATACGCGAGTTTTCTCGAGGAGGGTTGTTGAAGAGAATGGAGCAAATGTATCAGAGCTTGATGTCGAGGAAGATGACTCTCGAGCCGTGTACATTGTTGTCTATGCTTGAAGCTTATGCGGAGTTTGGGGTGATTGAAAAGATGGAGGAGACTTGTGATAGGGTAATCAGGTTTGGGATTTTTATGGATGAAGGTTTGGTTAGGAAAGTAGCTAAGGTTTATATCGAGAACCTTATGTTCTCGAGTTTTTATGGATGAAGGTTTGGTTAGGAAAGTAGCTAAGGTTTATATCGAGAACCTTATGTTCTCGAGACTAGAGGATTTGGGTCGTGGCATTTCTTGTTCTAGGACCCGTAGGAGTGATCTGGCTTGGTGTTTGAGGCTTTTGTGTCATGCCCGTCTTGTGAGTCGAAAAGGTTTGGAATATGTTGTTAAAGAGATGAAAGAAGCTAGAGTTCCTTGGAATGTAACTTTCGCCAATATCGCTCTTTTAGCTTACTCAAAGATGGGGAATTTCAAGAGCATTGAACTGTTACTTTCTGAGCTACGGAATAAACATGTGAAGCCTGATCTTGTAACTGTAGGAATTATCTTTGACTTGAGCGAAGTTGGTTTCGATTGTACTGAGGTTTTTATGGCTTGGAAAAAGATCGGGTTTCTCGATAAGCCTGTGGAAATGAAGACAGACCCTTTGGTTGATGATGCGTTTGGGAAAGGGCGGTTTCTTAGAAGCTGTGAAGAAATGAGATGTGATGAATCAAAGTCATGGACTTACCAGAATCTTATGGAACTTGTCGTTAAGAATCAGAGAACTTTTGTCAGTTACACCAATCCCTCTTGTTGATACTAAGTTGGAGAATTGTTCCATTTCATCGAGAATCAGGATGTATGTTAGGCTTCCACTTGTGTGTCCGGACGAATTTGATACCATCAAATGAACAAGATAGTTGCAGACTTCACCATGATCATGGATTGAGGAAAATGTTCGGTGCACTTGTTCTTCAACTGGCTCATCTCGAGTTCGATTCTTGTGCATTTGTTTTCTACATGTCTGCAGGATCAGAGATTGTCATGAAATCGAGTCAAAGTATTCAAAGCTATATAATGACTAACCTTATCTGCGTTGCTAACCTGGAATGCGCGATCCAACTTGGTCATTTGCTCGGGATTCAATAGCTCAGCCTGCATAAGTTCGCGAAACAATATTACAATCTCTCTGCTGATGTTCATCCCATTCAGATTTTGAATAATGCCAGAGATACAAGACTCATCAAAAACACTTCTCAGCCACGCTGGTTTGTTCTCGAGTCTTAGCATGGCAACGGTAAGATAAACTGCCGGCTTGTGGTGGTTCACATATGTAGCTGATGCTGAACCAGGCATGGCTAAGGAAACTGACATTTCTTCTGCAATAAACCTGTACCATGAGCTGGTCTTAAGCCCTTCCATGTCTTCCCATCCTAAAATCATGGACAGACAAAGTGCAGAGTTTGTTGCTACTCTTATGTCATCATAGAATACAAGACCACCTAAAACAGCCTTCATTGATTTCAGGTAACTCGATGAACACTGTAGTT
This sequence comes from Physaria fendleri, assembly GCA_036630335.1. Classification (NCBI taxonomy): domain Eukaryota; kingdom Viridiplantae; phylum Streptophyta; class Magnoliopsida; order Brassicales; family Brassicaceae; genus Physaria; species Physaria fendleri. The sequence continues at coordinate 55,548,168 of CM071716.1, read as the reverse complement.
GTTCCCTTTTTATGTCAATCTGTCCTGATAGTCCAGTGTTTCAGGTAACTCGATGAACACTGTAGTTGTTCCCTTTTTATGTCAATCTGTCCTGATAGTCCAGTGAACAACTCCAAAAGACAATAAGAGGCGAGAAGCTTGATTTGTGGTGTTCCAAAATGCATCAACCTGCATAAATTATGGCAATGGATGCAGACTACGGGTAGTGTTTCCTGACTGGTTGACGTGCCCAAGAAATTTTGCCAATCCACTGATCCAGCTAGAACAATCTGCAAACTAAAATGTAAAAATGGAGTTAGAGAACAGTTACAAGTAGCATCTAACAGTATAAACAATTTCAGACGACTCTACCTTCTTAATGAGAAAAAATAGAGAGGTAACATAAATGCTAGAGCCTCCCCGATGTCAGATTCATCCTGGTACTGAGTCAATGCTGGGCCCTTCGAGCAAGCTGCATCAACCAGAATGTTGATTGCTGATACCAAACACGAATTCAATACAATACTTCTTGAAGCTTCCACAAGTGCTCCATCGAACGAGTGGTACAGAACCAAAGAAAGAATGCCAGTCACCATCATCTCTTCATGGTTCTGTTTTATGGCATTGTCTCGTAAGCTCAAAGAATTTAACAACTACAAAACAAAGAGGATTCAGTGAGCTCTCTGATAAAGTGACTATATTGGTGGCTAATAGGTCTAAAAAGCCATACCTTTCTTGATACAGCGTGCCATGATTCATCAATCATAAGCACTCCAGGTTGCACAGAAGCTAAAATGTTAAATACTAGTAGAAGGAGTGTTTTAAAAGATGTTCCCAAGGAAGGGCTCTTGTAACCAGAAAGGCTCTTGTAACCAGAAATGATTCTATGAACTGCATCGCCAATGCCATTGATGGATAAATAGTTGGAGGCCGTTGGGAATATAGAAATAGCCGTGTTCATTAGATTTAAAATTGAGATAACATCATCCTCTTGGTCTTCCTTCTCAGCGAGCTGTGCCAACAAGTTAACCGAAAGAGTTGCAGCATAGTTGTCTTCTTCTAATATCAACTTTGCGAACCAATATGTGATTGATCTCTGTCTGTTATCTCCATATACATTGTGAACTTCATTTCCAATCAAGTTGTTCCGGGAAATCTTTTGGATCTGGTCAGTTAAACTGTTGGTGATGCTTTCTTGTTGAAAAAGCCACTTCAAAGATTGTAGATGAATATTACCAGAACACAAGTCCCACTCATATTCGTTTAGTAGATGAAAGAGTATTCTCTCAGCTTCTAGACTATAGGATATTTGGTATCTAGCGTTTTGAAGACTCCTGCAAAGACCATACAGATTCACTAGATGGAGCATAGCTGGAGAATCAGAGATCTCACGTATAAAACTTGTCCTGTTTACAAGAATGTATTGCTCCAAAGAAGCTAAAACCTGCTTATCATCTGCAAGCCTGCAAACGATACCAAAAGAAGAGAAATAAATTACAGCTCTTTAGTGTGTCCATAAAAAATGTGATTCAAAAAGAAAAGTCTCAAGTCACCTGTCATTGTATATCCAACTAGTATGGAAGATCAGCAGA
>CM071716.1:55364475-55375077 GCA_036630335.1 Physaria fendleri | reverse complement strand
ATTATAATTATTTGAAACATAATATAACCAAAAAGTTAAAAGTAGTAGGGGTCAATTGACCCCCCTATTCAATGAGTGCCTCCGCCCCTGAAGAAGGACCATAAACAGATTTTAATTATAGAAACCGTCACCATTTTCGAAAAGCTCATGCGTCCGTTTGAAATTGTTTTCTATTAACGATCCTGCCATCCACGTGTTAGGAATCATATTCGTCTATTTCTGAGATGCATGTAATCTTATTGGCTGAGAGATACTCTTGCGAGATTTCCATCCTATCCGTCCGTAAGAAGAACACGTTTCAGTGGATAAGAAGAGAGACGGAAGATTACTGTTTAACTTGTTCGAGTATATATCGGCCAAAATTTAGGGTTGAACGAAATTTTTTAAATTTCGGCCAAAATTTGTAGCGGTTAATTTTAATCGGAAAAGTAACTGAAATATTTCACAACTCTTGAGAAATTGTACTATTAAAATTGTTTAAATAAAAAAAAATCGGAGACCAAGTAGAGAATAAAAAAGACTAAAGCGAAAATGGAAGCATCATCATCGAAATCGATAGATATAGCGAAGAAACGTAAGCGAGATGGTGGGAAATCCTCCCGCAAACAAACAATTCCCGAAAGATATGAAGTTGTAAGAATAGTATAGAATGCATTGTTTACGTACTTCAAATTTTTTTTATGTCTTCGGTTTGATTGGGCCAATTTATTTTGTCAGTAGAGTTCCTGCAAATGCTTCTGATTTACCCGATGAACACGGCGAACAAAGAGGAGGAACAGCCCCCTCAAACCCTAAGGATAATTTTTAAGTAATAAGGACGTCTTTAAAAAGTTATAATTCGTAAAAAATTTGTGGTTCAGATGTTGTTAGGACGTCTTTACGAATTAGTTTGTTTGTGGTTTAGGGGACATGGATTTTCTGAAGGTGGCATTGAAGGAGGATCATGTGGGTCTAATCCTTCCGGAGGCCCGCCACCAAATCCAAATCCAGTTGTTGGTCGAGAATTTCCTCCAAGAAGAAGTCTTACTAGAGAGAGCTTATTGGTGCACAACAAGCTATTACGATAAAGGAGATTATCCACATTTTGGAAGTGGACGAGGTGAAAAAGGAAGGACAACGGATGTCAGTGATCATAGGTTGAAGTTATGCCTAATTGTACTTGTGGAAGGCGTGTTGATATGTGACTCGTCGACAGTATGTGCCACTCCAAAATATGTGGAAATGCTGAAGAACATAGACGTTTAGGCCAATTATCCATGGGGACGGAAGGCATTTGAGATGTCCCTGCAGATGACGAAGGTAGGGAAAAAAAATAAAGACAGAGGGAGAGATATGTGACAAGCTTTGCCAGTCACACACTGCTGCGTACGGATTTCCTTTGGCCTACCAACTTCTGGCATTGAACTGCGTAGTAATGCATGATCCCGACAGACTTACCGCGTCTTGCTGCGATAAGGTAACGAGGTCGAGAATTACCTAACCAGATTTCTAAGCCAAATAATTTCGAAGTCTTTTTCATGCATTCTGTGATTCACTATTCTTTTAATGCGGAAGCGAAATAGATTCTAAGCATAAATAAGTATCTTTTATTAATTATATAAGGATTCGAATGCAAGGCTTAAGTTAGCACAACAGGCTATTCCTCTACATAAAATCGATCATAACAGTAAACTATTCCAAGTCACCACCATCTTTCTTCAACGGCTTGGTCCCGCATCTAAACCCTTACACTCTTATGAGAAGTGTGTAAACAGAATGCAATGATGTATGTTTTTCCACCCTATTAACTCATCCGACCAAAAGGTCATGGGTTCGAGTCACTAAAGTGGAAAATCCACATGCGTTAAAAAAAAAAAAAACACATTTATTCAAATAATTTCAATATGTGCAGTATTATTTATTTAAAATGTAATAATAAAACAACAAAAATATTAGATAATAATATTAGATAGTGATTGATGAAGACTCGTTCAAATACTAGTTGTTCATAAAAAAATTTGATTAATATCTTCTTCACATGGCACATGCTCTATAGACCTTGTACACGTCAACGGTAGCTGGAGTAACCTTATCCGAAGGGAAGGTGTTTATTGTTTAATGTTTTATATTTTCTCAATAAACACGTTATCATTAGGTTATTTTTATATTTTATTTATTCAATAATATCTTCCTTATAATACTATTTGATAAGTCAACTGTTGATGTAGCATCATCACAATGATTTTTTTTTTTAATATATTAAATACTAAATTAACTTTTTAATGGAAAAATAGTATTTTTATTAAAATAACTAAACGATAATTATCGTAATAATACTAGACCATTATTTATCAAAATTATATAATCAAAGATTAACTTTTATTTATCATAAATTTATTTATTCATAAAAATAAAAATATTATCAACTTAAAATAAAAATAATATAGGATATATTCAAATAGATAAAACCAAACTGTTTCATGTATATAAATGATCCTAAAGAGATATATTACTGTAACAAAATATTATACTAACAAACAATATTTATATCCTATAGATCTCCTGTTGTGTGTGTGGGTTGGGTAAAAATTTTCACTAATTTATTTTAGTTAAATTTTGTGTGATTGTGTGTGTTGGTTGTTTGCTTTATAGTTATTTATAGTTAGATCTATGTATGTTCCTGACAAAAAAAAAAAAAAAAAAAAAAAAAAAAAAAAAAAAAAAAAAAAAGAAGATCTATGTATGTTTTTGTGGCTCATTAGCCTTGATTGCGGTTTGAGTAGTATAGATCTATGATGTGTGATGTGTGATGGTGTGATAAGCCTTTTTTTTTGTGTTTGTGTGTTTTAGTAAGCTTCAATTGCTTGATTGTTTGTGTTGAGTCTAAGATTAGATCATGTTAGATCTTGATTGGTGTGTGAGTATTGTTGTGTTAGCAAACAGTTTAACTAGGATAGTAAGGTTTTGATTGTTGATTGTTGTGGTATATATATATATATATATATATATAGTATAATTGATTATGTGTGTATAGTCCTATGTATGGTTTGATTGTTGTGTTGATTATGTGTGTATAGTCCTATGTATGGCTTGATTGTTGTGTTGGGGTGTGAAGAAGGCTTTTAAGTCCTTCGAGTTGTGTTAATTGAGAAGGTAAGTATTTTGCTTCTGTAGGTTGACTGATTGCATTGATTGTTGAAACATTTATAGACTGCCATTTCTTTTATAGATGGTTATAAAATTGCCATTGTTTTTAAAACTGTCACAGACGGCCAAAAATTCGCGTGCTACGATCCACAGAAAAAGACCAGCGTGTCCCTGTCTATGAACTAAACACAAGGACACGCTGGTCTTTTTCGTGGCACGCGTTTTTGTAGTCGTCTGTGACAGTTTTAAAAAGACAAATTGTGAATTGGCAATCAATCTCACAAACTTTACATACGGAAATGACAGTTTCTAAAATATTACCTTGATTGTTTGTATTGTCTGCTTGTAATAGCTGTATGGTTATAGTTGCATATTCCTTTCATGTATGCTCATGTGGAAGTGTGGTTATTGCAGAAGTAAGGTTTAATGAGTCAAAATCAACTTGGACAAAATCCCAATTTCCTTGGCAAAAGAAAAAAAAAAAACAAGATACAAGAGAAATCAAAATTTTAGCAATTGAGATATTGATAAAGAGGAAGAGAAATGGAAGTGAGAGAGAAAAGGGATGCGGAGATGGGAAGAGTAAGCCAATTAGATAAAGACGTGAAGAAGAGCCTTAATGGAGACGAACAGCTTCTTCCTCCTGTGAAAGTCTCAGGAGAAACTGCATCTTTTCCTTACACGAACAAGCAAGGACAACGCTCGGCGTTACGAATCTTAAGGATTGTGAGGTGGTTCGTGATGCGTGACGATGATATTGTGGTTGTTTCGGATAGATAGATGAGAAGAGAGAACATAAACAGAATCCCAGAAATTCAATCGTATTTGATGAAGGAAGGAAGAAGAAGAAGAACAGGCGGATTTTTTTTTTCTACTCATTTGGTTAAATTTGGTTTATTGTTAATTAATCAAAATTCTAACACAGTAAACCAGCATATTAACCAGTTTCGAGTCGAATTAGATGAGATATATATTATCAGGGTTAATTGTGATTACAAAGTTTAATTCAGGTCCAATTATAATCACATAGTTTGAGCGCAGCAGTTATTTTCAGAAAAAAATAAATAGATGAGGTCAAAGATCCGGGACTATCTGACACTACATACTATACTTTGGGGGGTTAAATATGACGTTTTCCCCTACAATTGCGAAATTTAAGTTGTTTATCATAATTTGTTCTGTGTATTAGCGTTTGACTTCTTGATATCACAAACACATTATGGGCACAAAAAAAAAAAAAAAAAATACTATGTATATCAAGGTGTGTTACATTCACAATTAATGGAGAAACTAATGTTTTTGATTTGTTTCTTGAAACCCTAAGAATCAAGAAAAGCTCTCACAACATCGACGATTGGAGCCATACAGATCGGACATTTCTTACTACTCCATTGCAGTTCATGAGCACATTTCAGACACGTACACATATGTCCACACCTATGTAGAACAAACCCAAGAAACCAGTTATTATTTAAGCGTTTTGAAATTGCGATATAGCCAAACGCATGTTACCTATACAAGAGTGAATCAACAGGCATCTCAGAGCAAACGCAACATTTGCGTTTCAATGGATCTTTGTTTGTGTCTACTCGTTGTTGTTCTGATGATGAGCCTAAAAAGATTGTTCATCAAGATTTGATTTCTTGAAAAGAAGTTTTAATGTAATGATCATGCTGATGATAAAACTTACTAGAACGAGAAGGATCTTGAGTTAAAGAATTCTGGAATTGAAGTTGCATATCGATGCAAGATTTAACTGATAGTTGTAGCTCTAGTACTTGCCTTTGAAGTTGTTCCACTTGACTCTGGAGATCACTTATTATCTGCATTTCCTGTGTCTGTTAAGTTAAGATCTTAGTTTACTTCTAACCCACGTAACCTAACTTGATGCAGAAACAAGACAGAAACTCACAGATTGATTTGTGGGGACTGAAGATTCAGGAAGAGAAGAAGACGTGGTTGGTTCTTGATCCCGGAAATGATTTGTGGGGACTGAAGATTCAGGAAGAGAAGAAGACGTGGTTGGTTCTTGATCCCGGAAAGTCCACGTCATCATCGTACTACTTGCTGGTGATTGGCTGCAATTATCGCTTTCAGCTTCAAGAATTGTCTTCTCTGGTTCTTCCTCTGTTTCATTATCTTCTTGGTTCCTTGGAGCCATGACTCAAAACTTGTTGATTCATGTTCTTATCTTCAAGAATCTCTTTGGACTTGGCTTCTGCAGAAGCAAAATCTTCCTCTTTGTTGCTTCTTCCTTTCTCTGCAGTCTCACACCGTCCGCTAATCCCTTCTTTGCTACCAACACCTTTATCCACCTTTTCCCTTGAAGTAGCAATACTTCTCTCTGCAGTTTCGACATTACTGATTCTTCTTGAAGCTTCTTGCAACACATCATTTGTCTCAGTATTACCTTTGCTTTCAGTTTTACCTTTACCTTTCTCCATAGCTCTTTTCCTATTCTTTTTCTCCGCGTTGTTCCATAGATTCACCTTCTCAGCTATCCCCATCAAAGTGTTTCCTTCTACACTTCCCTCTATTTCTCGCCTTTCGCCTCTCTCTTCTCTAACTTCCTTCTCTACAGGTTTCTTTAAATCACACTTCATTGATGTTTCCTGCAAAACTTTTTCCTCTGAAGCTGGTTTACGCAAACAACTATCTTCTTGGGATTTAATGTTTCTATCTTCAGTTTCTTTGGACTTAGACTCCACAGAAACACAATCTCCCTTCTCTTTTCTTATTACTACTCTCTCTGAAAACACACACAGTGGCATCACAGTTTCCCTTGAAGTAGTAGTAGTACTGCATCTTTCTGCACTTTCGACATTAAGGATTCTTTTAGTAGCTTCTTCCAATACATTTTTCTCAACTCTCTCAGTAGTAGCTTTGCCTTCAAATTTACCTTTCTCCAACCCTTTTTTCTTATTAATTTTCTCCTCCGAGAGTTCCATAGATTCACCTTCTCAGCTATTCCAACCAAAGCCTTCCCTTCTACACTTTCCTTAGCAATAGGTTTCTCCTTTGTTGATTCTCGCTTCTCGCCTCTCACATTTGAACTCTCTTTAGCTTCAGGTTTCTCTTTAGTTTCTCGCTTTTCGCCATTCCCATTTTGACTTTCTTTAGCTTCAACTTTCTCTTTATTTCTCTTTAGTTTCTCGCTTTTCGCCATTCCCATTTTGACTTTCTTTAGCTTCAACTTTCTCTTTAGTTTCTCGCTTTTCACCTCTCCCATTTGAACTCTCTTTAGCATCAGCTTTCTCTTTAGTTTCTCGCTTTTCGCCTCTCCCATTTGAACTCTCTTTAGCTTCAGCTTTCTCTTTAGTTTCTCGCTTTTCGCCTCTCCCACTTGTACTCTCTTTCGCTTCAACTTTCTCTTCAGTTTCTCGCTTTTCGCCTCTCCCATTTGTACTCTCTTTCGCTTCAACTTTCTCTTTAGTTTCTCGCTTTTCGCCTCTCCCTTCTGTTGTTTTCTTCTCAATAGTTTCTCCAACAGATTTCTTTAAACTGTTCTTATTCTCTGCAGTTCCATTCGAGACAGTTTTCTTCACAACCGCAGAAACCACCTCTTGAGTCTCTTTTAAAACACTCTTCTCTGTTTTTTCTTGCATAACCTTCTTCTCTGTACCTTTGTGAAGATCTTTTTCCACAGTCCGGCCCCTAGTTGATCTCTGTACCTTTGTGAAGATCTTTTTCCACAGTCCGGCCCCTAGTTGACACAGTACTAGATTTTAGTTATGTCAAGATATACCCAAGAGCTGCAGTAAAGAAACATAAACTTTACCTTAGAAAATTCATCCCACTAGACCCTAGTGGAGACCGGCTTAGATCAGGTCCTCCAGATGATGATATACACCGATGTCTATCTTGAATCGCACGGCACCTTTCGTAACATCGAATCCTAAGCCCAGATGATGATATACACCGATGTCTATCTTGAATCGCACGGCACCTTTCGTAACATCGAATCCTAAGCGTCGACTAGAACACAAAGCAACTTAGATTTCTTACATCTTCAAAATAGACCAAGCAATTTTATGTAGTACCTGAATCCTCCCGCGATGTGTGAACTTTGAAACACTATGGCGTCCTAATAAAACAGCTAACTCCTTTTCTCGATCACGAGCCATCTGCACCACTAAATCAGCCCATGCTTGACGCCCTCTTATTCTTGGAGAACAAGCAAGCTGAGGAAAACATCTTGCTTCAGTTGTCTGAACTTCTTTAGTATTCTCGTTGCTGCTATTGGGCATTGGTCCTGAGTCGCTGCTTAGTTTCCGAACAATATCCATAACTTTCACCCCTTCTCTTTCTTTCTCTCCACAATCTTGAGATGGTAAATCGCATTCCATTTCTTCTTCTTCTTCCTCCTCTTCATTAGTTTCTTCTTCAATTGGTTGAATCAATTCAGATTCTTTAACAGATTCTTCATTAAGAGAATCCGAATTCTCTAAAGCGTTTGATCCAATAGAACTCGTTCTACTATCTATTAAAGATTGGTTTTGATTCAAACTTGGTGGTTGTTGTGTTGTCCTCGCTTCCCAAATCTGAACCAAAGAAGAAGCAGCCATTGTCTCTTTTCTTGACGGGTTCTCGGGTTGACCCAAAACATGATTCGGATCCAACCCGGAAGAAGATGAAGGGACAGAATCAGAAACAGAGGATTTGTTAAAAGAACATTCATCATCGAGATGATCTCTGACAAGAATATTGTGATTCTTCTCATAGACGACATGTATGTTTCGGACATTGTTATTGTTATTGTCTCCTCGGGTACATCTCTCGTGAGGACGATTCAAGACACAATTAAAAGTTTGGCATGAAGATATATCTACCTCAGAGGACGCCATTTCCATCAACACCCAAATCAAAAACACAAACAATTTTGTTTTAATGCTCTGTTTTTCTATTTCTTGACATCTTCTGGAGAAAAAGAAGAGCATTGAAAGAGATTAAACTCCATCAATAACAGAGATTTTTCGAACAACGAACAAGATAATTATGATTAAAAGACAATAGATATTCGAAGAGACAGAACAGAGGAAAACGATGAGACAGAGGCAATGGGGAAAAAGTAAGTCTTTCTGTTTTTCTCTATTCTTTTTTTTTTTTTTTTAGGTTTGATGTGTTAATATTATCATCCACTAATATTAATTAGGTAATTAATATTTACCATTTAGAGAAATAAATAATCCAAATATAGATGTGTCGATGATTTATGTAAATATGTTGAGAGAGGGTCAAACAAAGAGGGAGAGCACAATTAAGGCTTCCTATATATTGAAATTGACTTAACTAAATTAACAAAATTAGTAGTTTTTTGGATAAATTCATTTGTTTTTATTTCTTAAAGAAATTTTTAAATTTCTTCTCTTGTAAGGTTATTGGGCTAGAATCCTCATAGATCCAAACAAGCCCAAGCCCATTTTTAATAAAATATGTTTATTGGGCCGACGTGGTGATCATAAGACTGAGTTATACCGGAGTTCGGAGACTCGTCGAATCAAACAGTTTTTTTTCAGAAGATCGGAGAAGAAAAACGATGCCTTTAAGTGCGACTATGGTCGGAGCTTTACTGGGTCTTGGTACACAGATGTACTCTAATGCCCTCCGTAAACTCCCATATATGCGCCGTAAGTTACCGATTGGAAATCCCTAATTTCGTTTTTTTTTTTTCCCCTCATTTCCTTTTCTTTGGGGGTTTTGGTGTTTTGTAAATGTTGGATATCGAAATCTGATAGATCCGTGGGAGCATGTTGTGGGTATGGGACTTGGTGCTGTTTTTGCGAATCAGCTTGTGAAATGGGATGTGAAGCTTAAGGAAGATCTTGATGTTATGCTTTCTAAGGCTAGGGAAGCTAATGAACGCCGTTACTTTGGTATTTTTAAGGAAGATCTTGATGTTATGCTTTCTAAGGCTAGGGAAGCTAATGAACGCCGTTACTTTGGTATTTCCTCTTCTCGCTTTTTTGCTCTATCATCTAAATTTTTGCTTTGAGTTTATGAAAGTCTTCTTTTTGGGTGTGGATTCGTTTTGTTTGTATATAAAGAAAGACAATTTTGGCATATTCAAAAGAACCATAGATGTAGATGTGTTTAGCTTCATAGAGCTCAATGGAAATTGCTAAGCTTTCACAAACTCTTCTTAGTAAAACTTTTGACATATGTTATGTTCAAAGACTTTCTTCATTAGTTTTATGTTGATATTTCTATTTGTTGATCAACATTTGCAAATGGCTGAATTTGGATTAGTACATATATTGTTTTAGTGGATTGAATGAGTTTTGCATACTTATATAAAACTTGGATTTTTTCAAACTTTTCCTTTGTGCTTGTAATGCAGATGAAGATCGGGATTAGTTAATGAGTGACATTTGAGGTCTTTCAGAGAAGAAATATCTTCCTCTGAAGTCATCTTAAGAGCTTGTTTTGTTTGATCTCCCCTGTAAAAGCTATTCGTCTCCTTTTCTGTAGAGCTGAGTTCTCTTTCATTCAAATGTTTTTGGTTATGAACATAAAGATTTGTGTTTTCACAATCTGAATCTACTTGCACCTGGTTTATAATGGTGAATGATAAAGCTTTCAATACTTTTATCTTCTTTTATGAGAATAGAAAGTTTCAGAATCACACTGCTTAGAAATTTGGTTCAAGCTGTATAACAAGTGCAGGCGAGAGCTAGGTATGGTTGCTTATGTTATATGATGATCTGATTGTTGTTAATTATTTTATACTATGTAACTAGATTGTAGGTTAGGATCCATGAAATATAAATTAGTAGAAATTGAGAAAATCAAGATTAAATTATGTTCCTCCTCACATGCTCATAATTAGAGCTTTTAGTGAAACCAATTTTTTTGTTGCTGACCAAATATTCTCAAATTTATGTATAGTTGCAAATATACATGTAAACCATACAATTACAAGACCGGTTCAGAAATAACAGATATACAAATCTACAATTATTTCAATATTTTAAATTTTAACTAATTCTGTTCATTAACATAATCATGTTATAATCAACCAAATGAATTTGTTTTGGTCAGTATAAATCATTTTTTTTTTTTGCGATAAGAGATTTATTTATTGTTTTTTTTTTGGTCGGTAGAGATTTATTTTTTGTTTTGGTCAGTATAAATCATTTTTTTTTTTTGCGATAAGAGATTTATTTATTGTTTTTTTTTTGGTCGGTAGAGATTTATTTATTGTTTAAAGGAGTGTTTGTACATTAGATTCATTTCATACATAGAAGCAAGTTATTTTATATGGTAAATTTTGTATTCGCGCCTTCTTGCTTGCTCGTCTGCTTCAACATTCTTTAGTCTAGGGATATGCTTGAAATTGATTGGTGGGGTTATAGTAATAGCTAGCCGAGCAATATCTTCTATTATTGGATTATTTGTAATAGCCTGTTGATTAATGTGTGTTAGTTAATCAAAAAAAATGAATATGCTCTTGACAAAAAAAAAAAAAATGAATATGCA
>CM071716.1:55334402-55345594 GCA_036630335.1 Physaria fendleri | reverse complement strand
TAGATCTAAGGGTTATCATAGATTTAGAGGTTATCATAGATTCCATGGTATCATAGAGACGATGCTTATCATAGATCCGAAGTTTATCATAGATCTGAAGGGTAATATAGAGTCGATGGTTATCATATATCCGAGAGTTATCATAAAATCTAGGATTGCATAGATCCGGTTTCATAGTTCCGAGTGTTATCTTAAATCCAAGGTTTAACACAGATCCGACGGGTATTATAGATTTGAAGGTTATCATAGTTTCTTCTAACCGGATGTCCCCATATTGGTGTTCTTTTATGATAAGAATTCAAGCTTCATCAAGACAATACGTGAGATATACCCATTATCTCATCATGGGTATTGTAAATAATCATGTGTTTGTGCTACAACTACATATAACTGATAGAATTGTGCTTTGGAAATCCAACTAATCCAACTAGTAACATATTTGATTGTGTATTAAAAGGTTTTTAAAAATTAAAACATATGAATTACCTTGTTAAAAAATTGTATTACATCATAAATAATCTGATTGCAATAATTTAATGAAGTTAAAATACTTAAAACATAAAAAGGAAGTTACTTTCCTCTTGAATCAACCATGAATTTGTAATAACATTCACTACATCATCTATCCAGTATCACATAGGTTCACCAAAACAATGTTTTTAGCAATCGTTTTTGTATCATTAGTTTTCAATCATACTAATTTAACCAAATTAACTTTTGGAATCGTATTTTATCATTAAGTATTTTCTTAACTTTGTGAGTTGGTGATACTAGTCCTGAAGGACGAACCAACCGGCCCGTCAGGCCCATGGTCACGGAGATTGTGGGTTCTGGGATCGGGCAGTCGGGCGTGAGCCCACACCCGGCAGGTCGGCCGCAGCTCGGCGTCTCAAAACGTATCTAGAGCTGTTCGGGAAGGGCGTCCTGTCGGGGCATGCCTGCAATGGCCCGTGGCATTACCGGGTGCACGCGCCCAAACCGGGACAGGTAACTTTTATTTTTTATTTTATTTAAAAATAGTTAAGATACTCTATTAGATCTCATGTTGGAGATGGTTCTTAGGGCATCTCCACTGGGAGATTCTTACAAAGTCTCTTACCAAAAAAAAAATAATAAAAGAAAGAAAAAGAAGAGAGAAAGGAAAGAATCGATTCCCAAATAGGGTCTTTAAGAGCATCCTCATCGGTATATCCTATATTTGGGTTTCCAAAACAGACAAAATATATTATTTTAATTAAATTTAACTATTTATTTAAATCAAAAATCTATTAAAACTTTTGAACCAATACTATAATGATATTTGGAGAAACCGATTCTCTTCTAATTCTTAAACATCTCAAAGAGGAGCCGATTCTCTTCTATTCTTATAATAAATTTTTTTTTTAAAGAAACTTGGGTGGAAATTCCAATAGAGATGCCCTAAGAACTGGGGTTTGCCACCTGTTCTTTTATATTTGGTTCAAACTTTTTACAAAATACTTGATTTAATTTAATTGATGAATTTTATTATAATAATATTTTTTTTTTGGTTTGAGAAACTCAACAAAGGAATCAATGAATGGAGGTGCCCTTAGGCTTGAAAGACTGGTGCAAAGTCTTGTACAAATTTTTAGAAAACTTGGATAGACTCATACAATGAAGTCTCATGTTGCTTCTTTGCCTAGAATGTTCAAATTCCGCCTCTTTTGACCCTTTGTAAATATCAACATTCCTTTATCCAGTTAGCTAAGATCATATATGATAATGATTCAAAAACTTTACAAAAACTCTAAAACACCTAAAAAATAAGGTTAGAAATGCTAAAACTAAAAACACATCAGGTGCCATCATCATCAATCTGAGGGACATCGCGTAACTCTTCATCATCAGGACCAACCAAAGTGTCCTAATGCTGTACGGCAAGAAGGGGTGCCTAAGCTTTTCAACCGGCGGTGCTATTTTCTGTCTCACAGATTTCGTGCCTAAGCTTTTCAACCGGCGGTGCTATTTTCTGTCTCACAGATTTCAAAGACGAGAAACTTGTACAATCTGTCTCGTCTTTGAACATGATCGACCCATTGCTAATAGTGGTTCATTATTATTACTTCTAAGACAAGTAATCGTCTGAACTCGATAGTTACGTGATCAAGGATAACAACAGTTTCTAAGGTATAAACTTAAATCTGGTATCATTTTATTCCACCCTTTATCTAGTAATTTGTTTTACAAAAGAAAAAACTAGACATAGAAGACTTGTCCAACGTTTAACAGGGTTTCATGAGGAACATGCAAAATAACACTATTCTCCCTACAAATCTTATCAAGAAAGGCATATATATAGTCAATCGCAATCTTTTTTGGAAGCCATGATCCCTTTCTTGCTTTCACCACTGTGTTTCCCATAACATGAACAACCCCTGAGTCTTTACAGTTCTTTAGGAACTCCAACTCGTTCACCTCCTCATCCTCTATTGTGTTCTCCTGACTTAAACTCGCTGCGTTATGTGGTGAACCAGTGGGAACTATGGTGTCCAAAGTTGATACCGTGTAGTCCACCATAGATGAGAACATATCCACGTTGTTATTGTCATTGTTGTTGTTGTTGTTATGAATCAAGTTTTCTCTCGACTCTTGTGTATGATTGATGGAATAAACACTGCTGTAGGTGCTTGAGTTTGAAGATGGCTCCATCATTGTCTCGATTCGAATGAATGAAAAGAGGTTATTCAACAGTTTGGTTTCAAAATTGTCGTCTTTTTTGTGTAGATCTTTGTAACCATATCTGTTAAAACAAAGGGTTTGAGAGGTTATATAACATGGATGAAACCAGCCTGAGTTGAATAGGGTCTGGCTCAAAACCTCACTGGCTAGACATGTTTAGCCCATCAAGCAACCTTACTAAAGAAAAAAAGAATAAAAAAAAGGAAAGGATAGTACCTACCTTGCTATGCAGCGGAACATTCTGAATGTTTTAGGTCCGATTCTTTTCACAAGAAACCTCTCTTCTTCAGGGACTGTATAAACCGGAAGGTACTTGACACAGACAAAGACTACAACCGAATGAATAGCGGGGAGGTTTGTGATGAAATGAGAGAAAATGTGAGGGACACCACTAGCTAATTCTGTGTAGACTAACCCGATGCCAGGGACGCGGACAAGCCCGAGGCTGGGACCGAGGCCGAGTATCCAGCTCATGGACACTTTGCTATGCATTTCAAACTCATATTTCTTGACTGTTGCGTAATGCCAGACTGACATTACAAGAAGAGAGATAGCTGCTATGATAAGCGGAACCCATCCTCCTTCATCGATCTTAAAGATCACAGCAGAGAAGTAGGAGAGTTCCACCCCGAGGGAGAAAACGGTGAACATAAGGACAAGTATCCAGTGGCAACGCCATACAAGCAGCATGATTAGCACCATTAGCAAAGTGGTCACAAGCATCACGAGAACAACCGCAGTCCCTAATATACCAAGACAGCCAGTTGAAAAGTAAGAGGGGGTTCATGTAATCAACAGTTTAATATTCTACCAAACTGAATTCTCTTGTATTAACATTTTACCATACGCATTTCCGATTTGGCTTTGATTCTTGAAACTAACAGTGACTGCGATGCAGCCGAGCATTAGAATCCATTTTGGTACAAACCCGGGATAGATTCATAGAACGCGTCTTTATAATGATTCTTGTTCTTCACAAGATATGCAGCTTGTCCGCAGTATGCTAGGAGAAGACAAGGGAATACAAAAAATGTAAACGCAAGCTGTATTGCTAGTAATGGGAAATACGCAATATCTGCATATAATGCCTCCGTGCCTGCAATTTTTTGTAAGAAGACACATTTAGGGATGGCTGCAAAAAGAATCTCCTGGAGATCTAAAGCTAGAGTTAGTACCTGTTATGCTGAGCAGGATGCCACCGAGCGAAATCCAACCATTTAGACCTCGTCTTTTAAAGTACCAGTATATATAGGCAGGAGAAAAGGCTTTTAAAACGCTCGAATCATATTTGCAGATGTTGTATATCCCAGTGGCTCCGATGAAGAGGAACCAAATAAGCACTATAGGTGCAAAGAGCCATCCGACTTTATCTGTACCGTAGTGTTGCATACTGAACAATCCTATTAAAATGACAATGGACACTAGTACAACTACGCCTGCAAAACAAAAAGAAAAGTAGCTAGTGATCTGATCAACAATGAACCGATCATGGAAACCTGAATACACAGAAGTTGAGGTGAATCTTACCACTGCTCATATTTGGTCTGTTGACTTTAATCCCACCAGTCGCTGAAAGAACTGTAAAAAGATGATTTTTTCTGTCATCATCTTGTCAATCTTAAAGAAGAAAGAGTTCAAAGAAGCTGACCAGAGATGGCTGGAGTTAAGATACCATCACCGATCGTCATACAAGTCCCGAGAAGAACTACCCTCCAACCACTTCTTGGTTTTAGCAGCAAAAGACCCTTCAATGGATACAGTTCGACTATAAGTTGTGAGACTCTCATCACTTCGTTGCTGATTCGGGATTAAATTCACTTTAGCATGTCTACAAAGCAATGAGTATATAGCTAAAGTCCCACCTGAATGAACACACAAACATCAAACCAATCTGAATGAACATGTCATATACTTAAACTGATTGGTTCAAAACATCGATAAGCAGAGGTCTTAACCATACCTTGACCATTGTCATTAGCTCTGCAGACAATTAACACATACTTGATGAAAGGTATAAGCAAAAGAGAGTAAATGATCAAAGAAAGAGCTCCAATGACATCTTCAGAATCATCTATACCATCAGGGAATGTATTGTAGAACACATACAACGGAGAAGTTCCTAAATCGCCATAAACTATCCCTAGACTTTGAAATGATAGTCTTAGAATCATTAACAGTGAGAAGCCCTGATCTTTGAAATGATAGTCTTAGAATCATTAACAGTGAGAAGCCCTGATGACCAAAGAGAAAAATTCTCAATTCTTAAGACTAATTAATCATCAGAATCATCATACTAAAAAGGACTTCTAATGAGAAAGCTTATACCTTTTGATTTTCTCTATCCATGTCGGTGAACTTAGTAGCTTCTTCATCCATAGGTTGATCAAGTTTCTTATCTAACTCCCACATAGCTCCTATGTGTCTTTCTTCAATCGTTTGTTCTCCATCTATTACAGATGCTTCGCCCCTTTCCGCCATTTTTTTTTTGTTTTGTGGTAACAACAAAATTTGAAAGCCCCCTAATCAAACTAGTCGGAGCCCTCTAGAATTAGATAAACCATTTGGAGCAAATTAAGGTTGAGATGAAAACAAAATTGAAACTTGTTTGTTCAAAACTATAAGAACCGACTCGAGTTATGACAGAGCAACTATTGACGTAATTGAAACTTGTTTGTTCAAAACTATAAGAACCGACTCGAGTTATGACAGAGCAACTATTGACGTAATTAACTTCGGTTCTGAGAGGAGAGAAAAAAAAAGAAGAAAACTTAAATTTGTGTCCTTTAAAATGAAAAGAAAGAGAACAGAAAGAGTCAACTTTCAAATGATAATCAGAATGACAAAACAAAAACCCAAAAAAAGAATCTGGTAACAACAATGAAGAGTACACGAAAAGAATACGGTTTGAAGAAAGATGTTGTTTTTTTCTTCTTCTTAAATTTTAGGACAGAGTGACCAAACAGAGAAGAAGATTGATCCATACAACTCATAAGTTATGAAGGAATAAAGGATGACAAACTGTAGAAGACGAGTGGCAGAAAGAGGGTCATTAATCTCTAATCATAGTCTTAAACTCGATTTATTTATTCTTTCTTTTTTAATTTTTATTTCAGTTTCTTTTCTCTAATATTATATAAAATAACCATAAAAGTATAAAACCATCAACCTAAATTTATTTATAATAAGCGGGATGCTTACTGACATTAAATCTAGATCTGGAATTCAAATACTGATCATAAAATTGTTGGATTATTAATCACTAGGTTACAGATTAAAAAAAAATAGAAAAACGAATATGTCAAAGTAATACTCTGGTTTGGTTTATTAATCACTAGGTTACAGATTAAAAAAAAATAGAAAAACGAATATGTCAAAGTAATACTCTGGTTATTTTTTTTGTTTGCGTTATAGTATATATTTCGAATTTCTAACATTAATTCTAGATTGTGACATGCACTATTGATATCATCTGACTTTTCTGGAAAAGAATTAAATTCCCTTTTTTTTTTTGGTCCTGAAAAAGAATTAAATTCCATTGTATACTATTCTAGCTAGAGTAATCGAATTTACTTATTTGATTCACCGTTTGATATTTTTCTTTTCGGGTCGGCAGATATTTATTTATTTTATTTTTTTTGTACATGTACTCTAATATTTTATTATTTTTGTTCTTGTAAGAAACTACGAAACTGTGAGCTCATAACTGTACCGCTGCGATCTTTTTTTTTTTCTTTTTGTTAACACTGGGAAAATAGGATTTCATCAAGTTTCACTAAACATTAACATAGCAACCATTAAACAAATATTATTAAAACATTGTTAATTTATAGATTTGTAGTATTAATTATGAATCATTGTTAATTAAACAAATATTATTAAAACATTGTTAATTTATAGATTTGTAGTATTAATTATGAATCATTGTTAGGTGAAATTTGATAATTAAACAAAATTAAATCTTAATACTGTTAAAAAAATCGGTCGAAGACTGGACCCATGTTAAGAAACTGTCATCGTCATGATCAGATCTAAACTAATTCCTCCTTTTTTTGGAAATAATAATTTCTTCTTTTTTTTGGCAATAATTATCTTTCACAATTCTCGTAAGCGTAACTTAATATAAAATTATTACTGACAAATAATTCATTGTATAATATATATTTATTTAGAATGAGGAAAGTGGACGCTCAAGATGCAAAACAATGATACAGTATTCAGATGTCAACATGAAGTATTTTTATGCACGAGATCTAAGTGGACGCTCAAGATGCAAAACAATGATACAGTATTCAGATGTCAACATGAAGTATTTTTATGCACGAGATCTTGACCAAAAAAAAAAAGATCTCAGCTTGGAGAACATTAGAAATAAAACTGTGAAAATGAATATATGAAATTAATTTTTATATTCACCTCTATTTTATTCATAATTAATTAATTTATCCGTTTAATGTTTATCGAGTTGGAGTGAAGTTGTACTATGGTATATGTAAGAAATGAATAATGTTTTTTTTTTTTAAAAAAAAAGAGAATAATACCATTGACTATAACTAATCTTGAAGATATATATACTTTCATTTTTTATAGCACAGCCAGCATAATAGCACAGCCAGCATATAAACATATATTGTGAAAAAACACACCTTAAATTTGCATTGAGCATGTATGGCTTTTGTGCACCTACGTTCGTGCAACTTTTTTTTTTGTCGTCATTTATTGATATCATTAAACTAAAAGGAAAGTAATTTACAATTAAAGGTTTAAAGATCATTGAAAATACAGAACGAAAATAAGACCACAATTCCCAAAACTCTAGAGAAAGGGAGATGCCGTCATGTGAATGTATCGGAGAAGAAAGAGTCACAACCACCATAGCACAAACGGTTAATCAGAAAGCAGATGAAGATCAATTTCTGGTAGATATGAAAGTCTTATCCCGAAAGTTGTAATCGAACAAAACGTCATTATCAAGCTGAGGCTCAACGAGACATCTCTAGGAATGTGCGTACTCTGTGTAAATTCACATCTATCCTCGTCTGTGGCGACCTTGCATCAAGAGGCCTCTCTGTGATGGGGATGGCGGAGACACAGCTCAGGAGCATAAACACGACCTATGCGAAACTCCGGTGAATAGTCTCAGGAAGACGATTTATGATGGGAAACAGCTCTATTCCCAATTGTACTAAGAGGAGACTCGGAACTCAGGAAGACGATTTATGATGGGAAACAGCTCTATTCCCAATTGTACTAAGAGGAGACTCGGAAACGGTTTAACAGCCTGTTCATCTGCCACGAAAGAACCACATATGGTTGGTTGGAACTCGAAAAAAAGAGACTAGACGGAAGGAACACCGATCTCAGTAGATGCTCGCCATCGCAGAGAAATAAAGCCTTGATTGATCTTTGGATCTGAGAAACAAAGCCTCCAACCTTTCTAAGCATTTTTTCCTCTAAACGAGAGAAGAAGGGTCTAAAAGTACTAAACCAAAAGTACTAGACTACCTATTTGAACGATACCAGAGCTATATATGGAAGCCTCTGGTACCGGAAAAGAAGATTAAAAAGACGGCGGTTGCTTTTGTCGTTGAGCTTCTTTCGTCCCTGCTCTAGAAAGAAGGAAGGGAGAAAGAAAGCGTGGATTGACGTTCGTTCGTATAACTAAAATATGTTAATATCACTTTTGCATGTTAATATCGGTTTTTTTTTAAAATATGTTAATATCACTTTTGCATGTTAATATCGGTTTTTTTTTTTCCCTTTTAAGGCTAATTAATATCAAAACATATTTTATATTATTTGAGAAGTACGAATTATTACATATTGAAATAATATTTTGTTTTTAAATTATTATATGTAAATGTTATTAGAAAATATTAAAAGAAAAGTGAAATATTTTATAATTATTTTTAAAAAGAAAAACAAAGAATAAAAATATCTTAACTACTATTTTATAGCTAGATCTCAACTTAAAAAATATTTAATATGAAAATATAATATAAAATATTTCTAATTTTAATCATGAAATATAATTTTAGTTAAAAATAAAATGTTTTCATTTTTTTATATTTATGTTTTCTTCGAATTAGCAAATATATTAAACTAAGTAAATACTTTTTTCAATTATAAACTAATTTCTATCCACAAAAAACCTAATAATACTTAAAAACTTTTTAAATACTCTTGACTTCCCAAATATTAAGATATATTTCAAATTTTAAGAATTAAAAAAAAAAGCATAGAGATTTTACTGTGCTTTCTTAATTTGTGTTATGGGTCAGGGTTAAATTACATATACAATAGGTATAAGAAAAAAAAGAAGTAGATTATTTGACAAAAAAAAAGTAGATTCATTAGCTTTGAAATCCTAGTGTATGAGTAAAATTCTTCATAATATTTTTATTTTTAAAAGAAAATATTATCTCTAAAATTAGATATTTGAAACTTTCTGTCAATACCAAGAAAACATTTTAATATTGATTTTGAATGATTTGATGGTTGAAAACATTAGTTTGATCATTATCGGTTTCAAAAAGAAAAAGAAAAAAAGAAACATTATCCTACAAAAAAAAAAAAAAAAAAGTTGCCGAAGAAACAACTAAAAGATTTGTAATTTGAATGATTTGATGGTTGAAAACATTAGTTTGATCATTATCGGTTTCAAAAAGAAAAAGAAAAAAAGAAACATTATCCTACAAAAAAAAAAAAAAAAAAGTTGCCGAAGAAACAACTAAAAGATTTGTAATTCAACAAATGATAATGACATGTTACGCATATTCCATATAATAAAGAAACAACTAAAAGATTTGTAATTCAACAAATGATAATGACATGTTACGCATATTCCATATAATATCCATTTTTTCATGAACAGCCACGTTAAATGATTAGGACAAAGTCAATAAATTCATAATATCCATTTGTATTTTTCGGCCATGAATTCGGTAGTACAATTAATAGGTTCAATCAAGAGATTAATAATGATTTTTAAATAATTCCAAACCATATTCAATTTTGAATTATTGGGATAAAGAAGCCTTTTCACTATTTTCAAAGGTTATCTGTTAAATGACTATATAAGCTTAATTTAATTTCCATGACAAAAAAAAAAAAAGCTTAATTTAATTTCTATTATTATTTCTTCCAAATGGTGAGAAATTTTTTTTTTTAATAATCCTAATTGCGGGCAGGTCAATAATCAACCGATAAAGACGTCATAAAAGAAGCCTTTTCACTATTTTCAAAGGTTATCTGTTAAATGACTATATAAGCTTAATTTAATTTCCATGACAAAAAAAAAAAAAGCTTAATTTAATTTCTATTATTATTTCTTCCAAATGGTGAGAAATTTTTTTTTTTAATAATCCTAATTGCGGGCAGGTCAATAATCAACCGATAAAGACGTCATAATACGAACTTGTGACCCGATCACAACAAAGGATTGTCTCAGTTTGAACCGATGGACTAAAGTGCTGTTCGTTTGAGTAGCCAAACGCCACATCCAACTACTGTTACGAGATGTTGTTCGTTTAACTCAAATTATGTGAGGTAACTAGATGTTGCATCCAATTACCTTTTGCAAGTGTATCTCAAAATTCTAGAAATTTGAGATGCCTTTACATGAAGAGTGTTTGGCTACACTTGGGTGCATCTCAAAATTAAAATGTCTAAAATACCCTTAATTTACTTTGGTTTGGCTACACTTGGGTGCATCTCAAAATTAAAATGTCTAAAATACCCTTAATTTACTTTGTATTATTTAATAGTCTTTTTTTTTTTTGGTCATAATTAATAGTCATGTTATAATAAAAAGTAATATATTTATATAAATGTTATAATTTGAATTTTAAAATTAATATATTATTGATTTATTCAATATTTTTTATCCGTTAAAAAATACGAAACTGAAATTTTCCCGCCAAAATGACGAAACCCTAATTTTCCCGACAAAAATGACGGAATCATAACTTTCCCGCAAAAAATGACGGAACCGTAGTTTTCCCGTCAAAAATGACGGAATCATAATTTTCCCGCAAAAAATGACGGAACCGTAGTTTTCCCGTAAAAAATGACGGAATCATAATTTTTCTGCCAAAAATGACGGAACCGTACTTTTCCCGTCAAAAATAACGGAATCATAATTTTCCCGCTAAAATGATGGAAATCGTAATTTTTTCGCAAAACCTAACGGAACCGTAGTTTTCCCATCAAAAATGACGGAACCGTAGTTTTTCCGCCAAAAATGATGGAATCATAATTTTTTCGCTAAAATGACGGAAACCGTAATTTTTCCGCCAAAAATGTCGGAACCGTAATTTTCCCGCCAAAAATGACGGAATCATAATATTCCCGCCAAAAATTACGGAAACCGTAATTTTTCTCCCAAAATGACGGAACCGTAATTTTTTCGACAAAAATGACGGAACACACTCTTTCCGCCAAAAATGACGGAAACGTAATTTTTCCGCCAAAAATGACGGAACCGTAGTTTTTTC